>CM077163.1:141589450-141850122 GCA_039583875.1 Platanthera guangdongensis | reverse complement strand
CCTGGGAAGGATGGATTTTCAACATTATACTGATGCCTCATATCAGGGGATGGATGTGGTCCTGATGCGCACGGCCATGTCATCGCTTATGCTTTAAGGTAGTTGAAGAAGCATGAACAGAGCTACCCCGTACATAATTTAGAGCTCGGGGCGGTGGTATTTGCATTGAATATTTGGAGGCATTACCTATATGGGGTTTATTGTGACATCTTCTCAGATCACAAGAACCTCAAGTATGTAGACACGCAGAATGACCTGAACCTGCCCCAGAGAAGATGGCTTGAATTCTTGTACGACTATGATTACACCATGCATTATCATCCGGGAAAGGCGAACACCGTGGCAGATACCTTGAGTAGGAGAGCCAGCACCTCAGGACCAGATCCTCGGGTGATGTCTATGGAGCTGATGCAGATGCTAGAGGATATGCACATTTTTGTCATTTCTGAGTCTGAGCCGAAGATTTATCAGGAGTACTTGAACTCTCTGATACTTGAGTGTGATATATGAGAGCGCATCAAGACAAAACAGAGGCTAGATGCAGCTTTGGAGAACGTATTCATGGCCCTGGAAGGGGGAACGACAGAGGATTATTCTTTGCGCGATGACCTCGTTCATTTCCGTGGTCATGTTTATATACCCGCAGGATGTGGTATCCGGGAGGATATACTCAGGAAGGCACACTATTCTCAGTAATCAGTGTACCCCGGTATCAACAAGATGACAACGGATCTGCGGAGGAGCATGTATTGGCTGGGAACGAAGAGGGAGATCATCTACTATGTGACACACTGCGAGACATGTCAGCGGGTAAAGGCAGAGTGCAAGAGCCCAGGAGGGTTACTACAGTCACTACCGGTCCCTGAGTGGAAGTTTGAGGATATTGTTATGGACTTTGTGCACGGATTGCCTTGCTCCCACTTGGGGCATGATTCTGTTTGTGTCATTATTGATAGACTGACCAAGGTGGCCCGGTTTATACCAATTAGGAAGGATAGCTCAGTTGCTGCTTTGGTGAGGTTGTTTGTGGAGCAGTTCGTTAGGTACCATGGGGTCCCCGGGACGATTGTCTCGGATCGTGACGGTCGGTTCACTTTTATGGAGTGGAGATCGGTACATGCGTACTTGGGTTCTCAGCTTGCTTTTAGCAACGCTTTTCATCCACAGACCGACAGTCA
Source organism: Platanthera guangdongensis (assembly GCA_039583875.1). Lineage (NCBI taxonomy): Eukaryota > Viridiplantae > Streptophyta > Magnoliopsida > Asparagales > Orchidaceae > Platanthera > Platanthera guangdongensis. The sequence continues at coordinate 141,848,944 of CM077163.1, read as the reverse complement.
GACAGAGCGGACCATCAGGACTATGTAGGATCTGCTGCAGTTGTGTATACTGCATACGGGGAGGCCCTGGGATAGACTATTACCACTTGTTAAGTTCTCCTACAACAACAGTCACCAGGAGAGCATTGGGATGACACCTTATGAGGCTCTTTATGGTAGGAAGTGTCGGACACAGCTATCTTGGGTTCAGGATGAGGACCCTAGGGCACTTGGATCGGAATACATTGAGGATACGGATACTCAGATACGACTGATCGGGAATCAGATGCTGGAAGCTCAGAGTAGGCAGGCTAAGTTCTACGATGTGCGGCACCAGAAGGTGGAGTTCTAGGTGGGGGACAGAGTGTTCTTGAAGATATGTGCGGTGCATGATTTTTCTCGGGTGTAGATACACAAGAAGCTCAGCCCTCGATATATGGGGTCGTATTTAATACTAGAGCGGATTGGTGCCTTGGCTTACAGGCTGGAGCTGCCTCCAGAATTAGGGACCTTGCATGACGACTTCCATGTCTCTTCGATACGAAGAGCTCTCCTTCAGCCAGAGCAGCATATCACCACTACAGCAGGCATGTTAGCACCTGACAGATCAGTTCGTTTAGAGTTGCTCTGGAACGATGATACTGCAGTCTGAGTGTTGTAGAAGAAGAAGAAGGTTCCCCTGGTGAAGGTATTGTGGTCCAACCATGGACGGGAGGAGCACACCTGGGAGCCGAGTTATCTGATGCTAGAGCGGCACCCAGAGCTTTTTACCTCAGATAATACTTTAATTTTTGTCTAAAGTACTTCAATTCTTATGTTTAGAAACCCCGTAGACCCGAACTTAAATTTCGGGAACGAATTTTTTTTTTTTTTGTTTATTTGGGTTTGTAACATCTCATTTCCAATTATACCCCTATACTTAAATTGGGTTAGGACATTTGGTGGGGGCATGGGTTTAGGCTAGGTTTGAACCATGGAGTAGGGTGTAGTCACATGGGACCCACTGTTGGGCCCAAGTTAACCCAAGTCAAGCTAGCCCAAATTGGGGCCTTAGCCACACACTGGTCCCACCACTATACCTCTAACCCTAATAACAATTTAAGTGAACCATAAGCCACATCATTGGGTCACCTATTGACCCAAGTTGACCCAAGTCAACCCTAAACCCAAATTTGGTCAAACCCACACTTAAAGGCCCAATTAGCCGAAGTAGGGCATCACCTTGGCCCAACCCAAGTTGGGTGGTGCCATAGGGTCCATGAACCTCAAGTGGGGTCAGCCCACTCACCATGTTGACCAAGTCAACCTAAAAGTCAACAAGTCAACCTAGAAGTCAACAAAGTGGCCTAAAAGAGAAAAGAAGAAACCAAGCCCACCCCTCATGGGCTAAGCACATAAGGCAAGGCCCAACACCAGCCCAAGAGGTTAATGTCAGCCCCTAACCCCAAAAATTAGGAGAGAGAATGCATACATGGTGGTAATTTTGGAATTTTGGAGAAATTAGGAGAGGTAAAGAGGGGATGGAGGCTATGTGGCCCTCCTTCCCTCTGCCCAAGCTCTTGGCTAAGCTTCCAAGGTTCATTCCAGCAAGCTTGAAGGGTTGGTGGACACCTGGTAGCCAGGAGGAGATTCCAAAGCCACGACCGACCACCTCCTTAATCAAAACCACTCCCACAGTCACTCTCAGCCAAATCTAAGCCCACCATCAGCTTCAGGAGTTTGAAACGAGTGGAGTTCGACTGCTAGAGCAGAGCTTTTGCTAGAGAAACGGAGAATCGGGCTAGTTCGTCGGAGCAAGCTTCGGCCATGGAGCACCGCCACCACACACTCCGCCAAGCCCGGCAACAAGTCTATTTCGCCTCACCTCACTCCGTGCTAGCTTTCTAGCTCAATTAGGAGAGACATTGGAGATCAATTGAGCCCGATACCATGAGAGCAAGAGTGAAATTTACCAAGCTTTTATTCTAGCTCGAGATCTCCGGAGCAGCCACCTCTGGCAACCTAAACGCCGGGAAACGCTAGCCACCACCTCAACGGAGGTGGTGGCGATAATCGCCGACGGTGGCGCTGGCCAAGGTGGCCGGAATAAGCCAGCAAACTTGGACCAGGATGGTTTAACCTCAACGGAGGTGGTGGCGATAATCGCCGGCGATGGGGACGATGACCCGATCCCGTCCAAAATAATTCCTTTTAATTAATTAATCTGATTTTAATGAATAGTGAAATTTCTATCACACTTTTTCAGTGATTTTTCATGTCCATTTTAGGCCTACTAGAGGCATATTCAGAGGTATATGTCACCATTAAAAATATAGGGCTTGACCTTACCTTTAAAATGACATCGTAAAGTCATATTTTGGTATAGTAGAACTCCTTGTAGGACCATTCTACCATGGCTGTTCCTAGGCTAGGGCAAATTTTCAAATAAATGCCCAAGCCAAACCATAAGTCACCATGACCTGAAATTTTGGTCAGGCTTGTGTTAGTGGAATAACTAGTCTTTGACCAAAAATGAGAATTTTTGGTCAGAATTTTTCTATAGTATTTGATGAAATACCCAAATTAAATTAAGTATATTTTTGGAGTCATATGACTCCAAATGCCCCCATATTTGGGTGGGATGGTCACTAGGTCAAGATAAAACCATGGTAGAGATTTCTGGTCATTTTGACCTCAGCATATTTGGGAAATCCCACATGCATGAGATTGGCACATTCAAATTTGGGGTGCCAATAGTAAAAATAAAAAATGTGAATTTAGCACAATTGGATGAATGCATGCCCATGAAACTCTGGATAGAGGCTCATAGGCATGGAATATACCTCCCATGGGAAGTTTGGTATTTTTGGCATCAAAAATCCCTAAAGTTAGGAAATAATTTGGAAACTAGGGCAAATGAGTTCATTAAATTCTGAAATTTTGTCACAAGTACTTGTAGGACATAGTTCACCTCTAGAAAATTTATGGGACTTTTTAAATAATGTTTACTTAGATTTTAAGTAGATTTTACCATATTTCCCCTTACGCAAATTAATTATAAATAAAGGAAATTTGTGTTTTAAAATTACGAAAAACTTTACAGTAGTTTGTTTATTTTATTAGATTCCTAATGAATTATTTGAGAATTTTTGGATGTCTCTATATGTTGGAAACCCTAATAATAGCATTTTGGAAATATTGTTTAAATGCATATAAGATAGGTCAGATCACTGTTTAAGATTTGGAAATTTTGTACTTAGCATTATTATATCAGAATAAATACCCAATAAGTTTCTCAGAATTTTTGGTTGTGTAGTTGAGGTACTTTATTTGGAAAGTGGTCAAGTTGGATTTTAATATTAAATGGAAAATAAATAGAAATTTGCATGAAAAAATTATGAAACCTGATAGGCAGTAATATTTAACCTTATGGAAAACCTAGTAAATTCCTTAGGTGGCTTGAAGCATTACATGTAGTACATCATGTTCAAGGTGACCCCGGTCGCACAATTAAAAGAATTAATTTAGGCCCTTAATCCCTTAGAAAAATAATAAAACCTAGATCGATCATTATCATACGTCATAACAACCACGATAAATTATTGGTGACATTTGACCCAAGAGTTTGGAAGACACGTCAAACGGATCAACATTAGGTCATGGGTGCGCCTAGCAAAATAAATCACATGTTACTGGGACCCATAGGGGATACGATAGAAGGTTGTGTTGATAAATATATTGGGAAGACAAGCCCTGATTGGTGTCTAGAAGGTCACTTCATAGTATCGAGCGATAGAGTGCAAGACCCCAAGGACAGTAACTAGAACGAAGACTGGCGGAAGACCACTGATTCCCCAATAATAACTTAAGTCATTAGGTTCGCCCAGAGTAACAACGAGTGCTGGGTATGGATCATGGTTAGACATTAATAAAAATAAAATACTTGAGAAAGGGAGCTTTGGGTTTCAGCCCATCGTAGTTCCTAGTGCCCTAAATTGCTAGGTATAACAAACATTAGACAAGAGTAGTCTAATAGGCTAAGACATTGATGTTCATTCTCACCCGTGAAGGGTTGGAGGGATTCAGAATTAAAGTACAGATGTGCAATCGCACCAGTGATGGGTTGGACGGTTTCAGGACGTGTTGGTCCTGCGAGCTAAAGGCTAGAGAGTTTGATATCAGGACAGGTTTGGTCCGGCGAGCTAGACGCTCGGGTTGGAATATCTTGCATGTAACGGTCCAGGCGAGACAGGAGATGAGGGAGTGGTGGAAAGCTCTCTTATCAAGGTCCTGGGTTCGAGACCTAGTGGCAACAACCTACCGTGCTAATAAACAGGCCGGAGAGGGGTTGGGGTACATGGCCTGCAGGCTTGAATGTGAAAGGCTGACTACCAGTGGTGGGCCCGGGTCTGGACCCTGGTAGGCCGGCGGTGCCAGTGGGTTCCCATGGGATGGGCCTGGACCGTTATATTGCATGTGCATAAACATGTGGCGGGTCATGCGTTACAGGGCCAATCGTCACACCAATGGCTGTACGGTGACTCTAGTGAGGTGTGAGGGTTTGAGGGGCCAGTGGGTCGTTTTACACTGCGGTCTGGAGGACAATCCCCAAAAACGCACACTCGGCCAAAAGACTGGTAGGTAGCCAGCAATTAGTACGCAGAGACTCTAGAGTACACCTAGGACGTGTATAAAGTCGTATGGGAGGTCTAGGCCTAGTAGTGTGTATACCCACCTAGGAGTGGAGACACCCGATCCACTGCTGTCGTAGCCACAACGGTGGTACCAGAGAGTGACGCTAGCTCTACAAAATGGGAACTAAAGGTCTATGATCACAGAGTCATGTGTGTGAGTTGCACTTGCATGAACCATAAAATGCATGCATATCATACATTCATAACTAGGTCATACACTCCATAGATCCTTATCATATAAATTAGTATCAGCTCTTTTATATGATAAGTTATATTTCTGGAAACCTTAACTTATAAGTTTGTATGGGCATTCTTATAAGTTAAGGTACTTCTGTGATGGTAGTGTAGTAGTAGCATTTTCTACTTACTATCTTTACTCTGTTTACTTTGAGTACTTTGTTTACTTACAGCACCTTACATGCTTCTATACAGTTCTTCATACCTTTCATATGCTATATATATAACTGCTAGAGTAGAAATAATTGATATATATATATACTTGTCACGGTCACCTGCTTCTTTTGTTATAACCCTTGTTGTCCTCATCTTCGTCCTCCCGCCCGGTGCCTAGGTGTTGCGGGGGCGAGGTGTGGAGGAAACGACTTAGTCTTCATGACTAACGGTGGGTTGTGACCAATCATTTTAGGAGATCGAGGAGATGGAGTACCAGCAGGTCAAGGTAACAGGACGTGAGGAGCTGTTACCACCACCACCTACTACTACTATGACAGCCCGTCGTCAGGTGGGACTAGTTTTCTGATGATAGTTTAGCTTCCGCTTATTGTCATTTTGTGAGAGAGAGATTTGATATCATGTACAATGCATAAGCCCTTTTCTCTTTTGATGTACTCATTCTGGACACTTTGTACTTTCATTTTAATTTAGATGATTGTGTTGTGACTTGTGGACTAACTATTTCTAAATACTGCTCTTATACGTCTATTTCTCATTTGGCCGAACATGTTATATGATCGTACTAGCCTGCAGGATCGACGTCTTGAGGTATCGACTAACCCGTGAGTTAGTGTCACTGTAAGGCGGCGGTTCTAGGCATAAGACCGGGAGCCTCCTTGTTAAGGGGGAGGGGTCTTACAGTTAGGACCTTGGCCAGAGCCCCAAGATTAGTTCAAACACCCCCTCATGGAGTTTGAGATGGATAGGGATGGATTTGCCTTAGGACCTTAGTTCAAACCATAAGGTTGAACTTTTGGGGTTTGTGAAGGACATGGTGTGAAATTTCCTTGTATGGACTTGGGGTTTTGTCCATGAGTTCTTAGGGTGGAGAATAGCCTTAGGATGGAATTTGGTGGCATCTAGACTTAGTCACACAACTTAAATCAATTAGGATTTGTTTAGGCCTATACCATTTATGGAAATTTTGAAGGGTCATTTGACCTTGGATCTTCATGAGATTTTGGTAGGGGTGATTTTATAGTAATATTAACCTCTGAAATTTATTATTGGATGTTTAAATAACAGTAGCTCATACTTGTAGGTATAACCTTCATCTTGACCTTTTTGATGATATTGAAGTAACTGTTGTCTAATTGTCTTATAATGATATCAAACTCTGGCAAAGTTAATCAAATATCATTTTTATGCTCTGACAAATTATTTGGAATGATGGGGTGTTTTCTCTTAGTAATTCATGTGTAAAGTAAACTAGTGCACCTTATTTTGATAAATAGATAGTAAATATCGTACCTTGTTGGAAAAATTGTCTTGCTTGGCCAGAGAACTTTTTAGGGCATAATAAAGCTTAGCAAATTATTACATATAGTTTGGTAGAGGTTACAAGTATGTTTCTTCACAAAGTGCCATAATGTTGCTTTATTTGGAATATTTTCAATGTATCTAACTGACTTTGGAATTACATGAAACTTAGTCAGTAAAGTTTTGTGATCATATTAAGTCTCTGGTAATTTTTGTATATTTGTTCGATAAAGTTTGGTGGTGTTTCCTTCTTTATCTCTATTTATTAGTATTATCTTGAATTAAATAATTATTGGTTAATACATTTATGAAAATTTGTGAAATTTGGTATTCTCTAATATTTTGGCATCATATAGTGTTCATAATTTTTGGGTGGCCATAACTTAAGGAAATCTAGTACTTCATGTTCAAAATTACCCATGGCCTAACTTTTGGGAAAATTTAATAAATGACAAATTAATTAGGAAAAATACAAATTTCTGGATTTAGGCTAAATATGTAATGATAGACCCCCAATAAGTATCTTAGGGCTTTTGGATGAAAATTTGGATTACCTCCTGTCATGTACATCATATAGCATAGTTTCGTCTGTATATAGTAAAACTTCAAATTTTGTTAGAATGTGGGAAGGGCATGGGGGAGTTTGGTTTAATGATATACTGATCTGGTAAATGAAATTGAGCTCATCATTTGGATTCATTATGGGGAGGGTGTTGATTTGGCTAGTGTTAAGTGGTGCTCGGGATCGACAAAAGATCATCTTTCCCTGAGAGAGAGAGAGAGTCCAAACATATTAGGGTTGGACTTAGTGTTAGACTTAGTGTTACATTAAATGGGACTGGGACCTGGGTAGACACCAATAATAGTAAGTGCCTTGTGAAAGGGAGCTTTGGGCTTCAGCCCATTGTAGTACCTAGTGCCCCCAAGAGCCCGGCCTTCACAGGGAATGCCCTTGGCAGTTCGAGGTTAATCTAAACTGTAAGACTAAAATGAATACAAGAGCAATTAGAAATAATCTAGGACTTCACTTTCACTCATCCTGATACTTTGGGAGGATAATTAGGTTTGGTTGGCCGAGCGGTAGGCTCGGTGGTTATAGAAATGGACAGGTTAGTCTAGGGAGCCAATGGCTCGGGAACTCAGATTGCATGTGCATAAAGTGGTGGGTCTTCGGTATTTGATGGTCATCACACTGACGTTTGTACATTGACTCGACGGGTGTGGTAGACACTTGGCCAAGAGAAAGTCTGGCGGTGGGTCAGCAGAGTATGCGGATACCCGGGTTATATGGCGTTCGTAAGGGCTAGGCCTGGTTGTGTGAATACCTGACTAGGAATGGGGTGGCCTGACCCACTATCTTCGTTTGACACGGCGGAGGCTCCTGGGAGTGATGCTAGCTTCCAAACATGGGGAACTAAAGGTTTATGAAGATAGAGTTGTGTGTGTGTGTTGCATTTGCATGAATCATGGCATAGCATTCCACTTCACTCATATTTGCTTATAACCTGACACCCCAATGTATAAATTGGTATGGGACTTTTTATACGATGGGATCATTACAAAAGACCTCTTAACTTATATGTTTGCATGGGCATTCATATATGTTAAGGTTACTTAATTCTTGGTTTACTTTTCGTATACTACTGCTCTGTTATACTTGTTTACTCTACCGTTTTCTTATTATAGAACTGTTAGTTTCATTTACTTTTATATCCCGGTAGATTTACTATATGCTTTCTAGAATAGGTCCACCTTCATCTGCTTTTGACCACTGTCCACCTTCATAGCTTTCATATCACTCCTCCCGCTTGGTGCCTAGGAGCCATTGGGAGAGGGGTGGGGGAAATCAGGCTTAGTCTTTTTGACTAACGGTCGGCGGACCAAACATTTCAGGGGCTCAAGAAGGGAGACAGGGTCCAGTAGCAAGAGTTGCAGCAAAAGCGTGGCATAATACACATGGAGGTGGGCCAGTCTAGTACGGGAGCGCGAGTCTCTTATTTCGTAAGTGATAGTCTTTCTTTAGCTTCCGCGAGTGGGTTGTAGTGAGGACTTGATGTACCTGGCATAATCCCATTTGACTTTTATTTGTACCATTTATATTTCGTACTTCCGTTATTCTGTGAACTTGTTGTAATTTCTTACATATATCTTATATGTGATGTGTGGACTTTGATATATCTAGTTTATGTATATGCTTCGCTTTCATTTATGATCGTCAGATCGGCAGGATCAGTGTTTTGTAGTGACGACCTTCACGGGTGTTGGTGTCATCGCAAAATGGTGGTTCTGGGCGTAAGACCTGATAGCGTAGAAAAAAAAGGGTCTTACATTGCAGGGCAGAAATGTCATTCCCAATCAGTAGTATGCCATTTATATATAATATCAGGAAGACAACAATACTCCCACAAATCCTCTTATAAACACAGGGTTCATCCTCACTCTTGATGAACCAAACTTTTTTTGATTTTTTAATCAAAATGAAGATTCCAACTTGGAGAAGCTTGTTTCAACCCATAAATGGATCTCTGCAACTTGCATATTATATTGACTTCATTTGGATGTAGAAAACTCTCGAGTTGTATCATATACACTTCCTCAAGGAAGTTTCCTTTAAGAACAGACATTTTGACATCCATTTGTCAGATCTCGTAGTGATAATACACAATAATAACAAGCAAAATTCTGATGGACTTTACCATAGCAACAAGGGAAAAGGTCTCCTCAAAGTCAACACCATGAATTTGCTTGAAACCTTTTGCCACTAGTCTCCCTTTAAATGTTTGTACATTCCCATCCATGTCGGTCTTCTTCTTGAAGACCCACTTGAACCCTATGGATCATACCCCTTCAGGAGGTTCCACCAAGGTCTAAACTTAGTTTGCATACATGGAGTCCATTTCAAATTTCAGGTCCTCAAGCCACTTCTCGGAGCCCGGTCCTTTCATTGCCTCTTGGTAGGTTACAGGCACATCATCATGATACATAAGCAACACATTACTTATTTGAGATATGAGAAATCCATATGTCTCAGGCTCCAATCTAAGTCTACCATTTCTACATATGACTTTTATTTCCTAAGCAGACACTCAAGCTACAACAACTTCTAGTCCTTACCCAGGATGCAATTTAGGTTCATTCACAACTTGTGGTTCTTAAACTTCTTCAAGCTCTACCTTGGTTATCTTTATTGATAAGAACTTTTTCTCCAAGAAGACGTCAGTTCTTCCAACAAACACTTTGCCCTCAGACGATATATAAAAGTAGTACTCTTTGGTTTCTTTAGGATATCCCACATGATAACATTTTTCTGACTTAGGTTCCAACTTGTCAGGCATTTCACGCCGCACGTATGCGTCACATCCCTAAGTCTTCATAAAAGACATACTAGGATGTTCCCAATCCATATCTTATATAGTGTCTTTAGAACTATTTTCGTTGGAGCGCGATTTAAAGTGAAAGCAGTCGTCTCTGAAGCAAAATCCCAAAAAGAAACAGGCAAATCTGCATGGCTTATCATCGACAATACCATGTCTAACAAAGTATGATTCCTTCTCTCAGACACACCATTATTTTATAGTGTTCTAGGTGGAGTGAGTTGTGATATAATGTCACACTCTTTCAGATGATTGCAGAACTCATGACTAAGATATTTGCCACCTTGATCAGATCAAAGTGCTTTTATCCTCTTTCCTAGTTAGTTCTCTACTTCATTCTTAAACTTCTTGAAATTTTCAATGTTTTTGGATTTACACTTAATAAGATATACATATTTGTATCTACTGAAATTATCAATAAATATAACGAAGTAGTAGTACCCACCCCTAGCCATAGAAGCCCTGGGTCTGCATACATCACTATATATTACACCGAAGAGATCATCAGCCCTCTTAGTATGACCAGTGAAAGGGACTTTAGTCATCTTGCCTAATAAATAAGACTCGTATCGCTCAAATGATTCATAATCAAATGAGTCCAATAATCCATCTTTACGAAGCTTGGATATGCGTTTCTCATTTATGTGGCCCAAATGGCAATGTCAGAGGAACGTAGGATTAGAGTCATTCATTTTTAGTCTTTTAGTATTCTCTATGTTATAGATCAGATAGTCTAAGTTCAAAACATATAAACCATTAAACAATTGGGCTACACCATAACAAACATCATTCATAAATATAGAACAACAATTGTTCCTAGTGATAAAAGAAAATCCTTTCATGTCAAGACATGAAATAGATATTATGTTTCTAGTTATGGCTGGAACAAAATAGTAATTATCTAATTCTATTATAAGGTCAGTGGGCAAAGAAAGATGGTAAACTCCTATGGCAACGATAACAACTCTTCCTCCATTTCCAACGTATAGGTCCACCTCTCCTTTACATAGCAATATTCTCATTTCCAGTTCCTGCACATTTGTATAAATGTGAGAACTGCATCTGGTATCCAATACCCAAGATGAAGGAGCAAAATGGTTAATTTCTATAACAAATATATTTGAATCGGAAGTCATACTTCCCTTCTTCTGCATATCCTCAATATAAAGAGGACAATTTCTCCTCCAATGTCCACCCTTGCCATAGTGGTGGCAAGTCCTTCCTTTGACAAGCCCTTCTTCCTTAGAGGTGAAGACTTGGGATCAAGATATGACTTAGGTCCCATAATAGTCTTCTTTGATCCATTGGCCTTGCCTTTTCCTTTATGCACCATCAAAATGGGGCTTGCAGGCTTGGCCTTATTCATGTTCATTTTGGCTATTCTCAACATGCCTAGGAACTCAGGCAGTGTCTTATCAATTTCATTCATATTGTAGTTCAATACAAACTGCAAATAACTGCCCGACAACAATTGCAAGATCAAATCAGTGACCAACTCTTGGCATAAAAGAAATCCCAGTATTTCAAGGTTCTATATATACCTTATCATCTTGAGTATTTGAGTCCCTACTGGGTCTCGAACTCCCATCTTGAAATTAAATAACGCCTTGGATATGCGACATGTTCTCAAGTTTTTTTTTGAAACTCGGAGTTCATAGTGGCAAGAATGAGACAATCGACAACCGGGGAATTATCATAATACTTCTTATAAGCATCTTTATCTGCCCGAGGGGTAGTAACAGCTCTCTTAGCAGGGGATCTTCTTCAAATATATAGAGTTTGTGCTCTTGCCTGAGAATAATTCTCAGGTTCATGTACCATTCTAGGAAATTTGTCCCATTCAGCTTATCTTTCTTAAGGATAGCTCTCAGGGACAGGGTAGTACAATCCACTTGCCAAGGAAATTCTATAAAATTATGCAGAGTATGTTTTAGTATAACTTTTCAAAATTTATTTTTATTTTAATATGGACTTTAATTAAAAGACTTCCACTATTTAAATATAAATTCAGTGAGTTTATGTGAGCTTCTCTCTAGTGGACAATATGTATATTTCACCCACACCATAAGTCAGCTTTGGTGTTGGGTCCATTGATCACAATGTCCCAGATTTGAATAAGGCCCACAAGTCAATGGTGTACACACGAATTTATTTGATGCATGCCCATAGTTCAATGTATGCAGGTTGGTCTCTGTTGCACTGATCTGATAGGTTGTCAAAGTCACAAATGTTAGATTGAGTGGCAAACCTTAAAGGGGGTGAATAAGGTTTGCGTCATTTATCAAAAAATCGAATTATTTCGTTCCAAGAAAAAACTAGTTCAGGAAGCTACCACGGGGTGTTAGGTATCTAATGTGCGGCGGTAAGTCTCTGAACTCATTTTTCTGGGAAGATTCTCCCTTGGAGATCTATGCACTCTTCAAGACAACACAAACTAACATTCACAGTAGTACACACAAGTAAAGAAGCAGGAAATGAATTTCATTGCAAAAACTTAATCAACAATTGTTTTAATAATTACAAAATCTTGATCCCCATGATGTCGGAGATTGAAGGCAGTGAGTGAAAAAGTTTTTTAGTTTTCTATACTGACCTGCTCCCCGGGCCGGTTGGTAAAAGATAAATCTATGGGTAGTTAATCACCTAAAGGGCGGGAGGGGGTGAATATGTTTCTTTAAAATTCTATCACTTATTGTCACAACCCACATTTTCTGTGAATTTAAATGTATATTAGAGTAAGAGAAAATATGTGTCGTGATGCCACATCATGCAGGAGATAACTGCAGATGTTCAGGCAAGACTTCAACTCTATATTTTATATGAAATTCATAAGTATTTATGTAGAAAATCCAGTTAAGTTTGATTAATTAGCTGTATCGCTCGGCTCAGTGGATCACTAGTCCACAAGTAAAGATATAATTATACACTGCAGAAAAAAATAGTTTATTTACAATGGTTAACACCCTACATGAGCATAAACATCCTAAAGGACAACTCATGAAATGCATACCTCTAAGTTTTTAACATAAGTGAAAGTGCAGCTAGATCTAATATACTCTAGAGGGGGTGAATAGACTATGGTGCTTAAAAACTTTTTACAACAATTGTTGTAATCTGAGTGAACAGGGAAGCAGAAATTAAATCTAATCACAAAATAACCTACAAAAGAAATTAATCACAGATCCTAACTAATCACAGAACAATCACAGCCATAAACAAAAATAAAGACAAGCAAGCCAGAGGACACAAGGAGCTATAGTGGTTCCCCTAAACTTGGGTACATCCACTCTTCTACCACCCTAGGTAGGAATCCACTGCAGGATGAGTTGATCAGGTGTCCTGGGCACCAATGAGATTTTGATAAGGTGCTCAAAAACCAAATCAGATTTTTTGATCATGTGTCTTGCCACCAATGAGCTTTTGATAAGGTGCTCAAAAACCAAGCACAAACTTTTGAAGGGAGTTTGAAAAACCCTTTATAGAGATGGGATAAGAGAGTTATGGAAGTCTTCTCTTTCTCAGAGCAGCTGAGAAGACTATGTGGATTTGATGTTGTCAAAGCTCCCCCTGAGTTCTTGAGATGTTCAGGAAATGAAGCTTTGCTGTAGGGTGATAGGCCTTCAGAAATTTGATCTCTAGCAATTGATGATTTCAGCAACAGCTGAAATGTTAGGTGTTTGGAGTCTTTGAATGATGTTGGCCTTGAACACTTGAATCATAAGAGATCTGAAGATTTCAGATGGTTGATCTCCTTGGATGTGTGTTCTGTATGAATTCTTTTTAGATAGAGAATGTCTACAGCTCTTTCTCTTGTGAACAGTTGGTGTTGAGAAAGATGTTGTTCAGAGAATATTTTTTCTTGTTCTTCTTGTCTGTGTTGTCTGTATGAGAGATTCAAAAATCTTGAGTTTTATTCTCTGGTTCTGAATAGAAAATAATCCTCTGTCTAGAATAGCCATTGGCCTGTCATTAATTGCATCCTTAATTGCAAATATCTTCTGGGGGAAAGTCCAAAGAAACATTCCTTGATAATCCCTTGAAACTTGGTCCAGAATAAATGAAAACGGCTAGAAAATCTTCTGAATTAATTGTTGAATAACTCCTTAAATGTTCTGAATTTGAATCTTAAAAATCATTCATCTCTTCAGAAAATCGTCGAACTGAGCTCCACTATTGTCGAACTGAGCTCAACGATTTGGACTTATACAGCAACAGAGATCGTCGATCTGAGCTCAACTATCGTCGAACTGAGCTCAGCAATAGAGAATCAATACTGAGTCAAGATCGTCAAACTGAGCTCGAAGATAGTCGAATGGAGTTCGATGATTTGTTGAAGTTGAGCTCAGCTGTCGTCGAATGGAGTTCGACGATCCGTCGAAGTTGAGCTAGAAGATCGTCGATTGGAGTTCGATGATTCGTCGTACTGAGCTCGACGATATGACTTAGTCTTCAAACTGAAAATCCTTGGTCTTGAGGGCAGTTTCCAAACCTAAGTACTAATCCTTAGACTCAATTCTAATTGACCTTTAGATCTATACAGGAGGTCAAAACTAGGTTTCCTAAAGACATAGTGATCCTGACCCAAATTAGTAATAGGGTGTTCCAACAATCACCCCCTATTTGGGTTAGGATTACTATTTACAGAATTTAGAAAAATTAAATAACAACATACAAAGCAACAATACAGAAATGCAATAAGCAGGACATTGCAGAACCACAGATATATTATCCCAGACAGAAATCAAGAATCAGAATAATTGTCACCTTACATAGTTATTCTTTCTCCTTGCTCTTTATAAGCTTGATTTCTCTATTAGGATCAAGAGCTTCTTTCTTTGACCTTCTGTCATCTGCTGCACCTAAGGAAGTTTGTTGTTTGGGCCTGGGAACCACAGCTTCAGGATGCAGCTCCATATATCTATCAGAGTCAAAGAATTTGCTTGAGCCATATCTTTCCAATTCTTTCTTTGTTCATACAATGTAGTAATGTTGGAGGAATCTCTGCCTTGCTCTCTGGCTTTCTTAATTTGATCCAGGGCAGCTAGCTCTTTCATCCTGGCAGTCCAAGCAGTTGGATTATTTTCAGGATCCTCAAAGGGCACTGGAGGCTCATATCTGTTGGATGGATTGTCTGGAGGAGCTCTGGATGAGACTACTTCCTTCAGCTTATAGGGAAAAGGACCTGAGGTTGTATCTGATGAAGCTTGTCCTTCCCTGGAGTATGGATGTTGTCTGGAGTAGCCTTTATAGTATACTTGGAATTCCCTCTGGCTTCCTCTGTAGTTTCCTCTTCTAGATTGAGAACCTCTGGACTGGCTTCCCCTATAATAAGATCTTGCATGAGGATGATAGGGGGTTTGGCTTTTAGCATAAGGTTGAGCAGCTGAGTTTCCACCTTCACCTGCATCAGGAGGAGGTGGTGGAGGAGGATGAGAATGATGAAACTGAGAAGATCCTTTCTCATACTTCCTCTTCTTCTTCATAGATTTAAGTTGGTTCTTGGAGTATTGCATCCAATGCTCAGTAATCGGGCATTCATGAAGAATGTAATATGATATGTCATTAGTGTCTTTGACTTTGGCTGGAGGCACTCTTTTCATGGCTTTGCTCCTTGCCTTTCTCTTCCTGGCAATAGTGGAAGAGGAGTCATCAGAATCAGTCCTGAATTCATCACTTTCAGAACTTTGCTCATCATAAAGAGCATCAATCTTTTTCAAATATTCTTTCTGAAGTTGAGTTGGAGCAGATGAAGCAGCAGTGGTGACAGCAGCAGATACAGCACTAGAAGCAACAGCAGTTGTAGCAGCAGTTGTAACAACAGACACAAAGTTTTCTGGAGTAACACTCTAGAAGGTATAGCAGCAGTAATATCAGCAGCAGTTGGGGCAGCAACAGTTTCAGATAAAACACTTTCAGATACAACAACATCAGCAATAGCAGTTTCAGATATAATAGGTTCAGTAGCATCAATATCATCAGCAATAGCAGCAATAGTAGGCTCAAAATCATGTGCCTCTGTCATCTGCATATCCTTAGAGATTAACTCATCAGTAGTATCAACAATATCAGCAGCAGCAATAGAAACATCAACAATATTCTCAGCAGGAGTAGCAGCAACATATACTGAATTAACAAAAGAATGAATAATGCTGGTGTCACAACATGAGAAGGGCACAATGGCCTTGGAAAGATCCTCTGATGGCTGGACTGCAACTGTCTCTGGAAGACAACTGAAATAAGCTGAATCAAACACTGATAGTAAGGACCTGATGTCCACTGAGAAGACTACAACTGGAGGGGTTGAAACTGGAGCTTGACGAACAACAGCAGCAGCAACAACAACAACTGAAGAAACAGCAGGCAAACTCACCACTTCATTAGGCATCTCCCCCTGCCTGGATTCAGAGAAAGCTGGATCAAGGCACACTGATGAAGGGATTGCCTGAGGGAATAGGGAGGATAGCCTGGCAGAAAGGGCTGCCACTGACTGGAGTAATGGAGCCAAGGAGGTCTCCAATAGAAGTGATAGCCTGGGGGCTAGCAGTTCATATAACTGGTCAGCTAGGGCTGGAATATCTACTTGCTCAGCAGGGATGTGAGCAAAGGTAGAGGATGGAGGAGCAACTGGTGATGGTGGCGGAGAGCTGGTGGATGGTAGAAGGGAAGGTTGAGGTGTGGGTATAGTGGGGATGGAAGACAGTGGGATGGAGATAGAGGGTGTGAAGGAGGGTTGATCAAGAATGTCTTGTAGAAGTTGTTGGTAAGATGTTGAGGAGGAGGGTAGCTCAGGAGGAGAAGAGGGTGAATCATCCATGAAGGAATCATCAAGAAGATTGAATGATGGAATGGAGGATGATGTATCAATGTCTGGTTGAGCGTAGGAATATAATGGATGGAAGATTTCTTCTGTGACTGGTAGAGTTGGAATTGGAGATGGTATTGATGTTGGAGATAGGCTTGAGATGATGATAGTGGATGGAGTTAGAATGGTGGATGGAACTGGAGGAGATGAATTGGAGTTGGAGGAGGAGAAGCAGCAGCAGGCAAGTCATCTACAGGGGCAGAGACTTGAGGGGAAGTGACTGTTACAGTCCTGGTGCCTGAAGGTGTGCTTGCAGAGGGCCTGTTGGGCTTGGTTATCTGCCTGTCCCATTTGCCAAATAGGGCACAGGACAATCTCTTTGAAGCATTAATATGTATCTCAGATGATACAAGCAGTGCAGGGCATCTGTTGTGAAGAAAGAGCCCTAGGATCCTCCCAAAATTCACAAAGTTCTTATTGATTTTCTTTTTAATCAGGTCAAAGAAGACCTCTCCACAGTTCAACTGTTTCTTGTCCACAATGGCTCCCATCAAGCACAGCTGATACCTAGAGATAGTATCATGTGCTGAATGCTTGGCCAGCAAAACCTTTCCTACTACATCAGCCAAGAACCTGTATTCCACAGCTAGGTTCTTCTTCAGCAGCTTGCTAGGGTTAGCATCAGAGTGACCCATTCTTGCAAGCAAATCAGAGAATTCCTCTCCAGATAAATCAGCAGAATCTCTTCCAGAACTTAACTCAAAAACTTCTGTCAGAATAGCTGGAGTCAAGGGTACCTGGGTTCCAGAAATTGAACCAACTATTGTGTTTTGATCCTGTTTGTGGGCAGTGTAGACCCACTCCTTAATCTCATCAGCAGGCAGCTTGATCCTGGTGGACATGATGGTGGCTAATTTCTGCTCCTTGAACAGTTCCAAAATATCCTGAAAAACTTGATCAGTGGTGCTGAAAGACTCCATGTCAATGTCAAATTCGGCATCGAATTTCATTGCGGCAAGAACAGCAACAGAGACGGCCATGGTTACCTGCAAAAATCAACAAACAAAATGACCAAGTGTAGAGATGTTTGGAGGGAAAGAGAATTTTTGCAGAGAAATCGAAAGCACAAAAGGAGAACGATGGCGAAAAATGAATTTTATATTAGGGTTCGACGCAGAAAAGGAAAGATCGTTGAACTCAGTTCGACGATCGGGGCTTCTAAAGGAATCTAAAAGGTCTTCAATATCGTCGATCTCCGTTCGACGATATTGGAGAGCGTCGAGCTCTGTTCGACGATAGTTCAGAGAACAAAATCGTCGAGCGCCGTTCGACGATCGTTGACCGGAAGAGATAGTTCAGACTATCTGAGAAGAGCTGAACTCAGGTCGACGATTTCGGAAATCGTCGATCTCCGTTCGACGATCTGGGGGAAAATCGTCGAGCGCAGTTCAGAGACCAGAAAAACACTCTAGACACTAAGAAAAAGCAAGATGTTTGCCTAGTCTTGGTCAATTTTTAAACTTTTAAAATCTTGGATATTATTTTAGACTTCCTCCATTTAACATTCCTAACTGATTTAGGAAGAAGGTGTGTTTCTTTTCATCCAAGGGTTTGGTGAAAATATCTCCCCTTTGCAAATCAGTTGGGATATATTGAAGTTCAATTTTATTCTTCTCAACATTATCCCTTAAGAAGTGATGCCTAATTTCTATGTGTTTTGACCTACTATGGAGGACTGGATTTTGAGCTATAGAAATAGCACTGGTGTTATCACAAAATATTTTAGACTTCTCTAAGTTGTAGCCATAGTCTAGGAGTTGGTTTTGAATCCATAAGATTTGTGAACAACAACTTCCTGCAGCCATATATTCAGCTTCAGCAGTTGAAGTTGACACAGAAGTTTGTTTCTTGCAAAACCAAGAGACAAGTCTGTCACCAAGGAACTGACAAGTTCCACTAGTGCTTTTCCTGTCAATTCTGCATCTGGCATAATCAGCATCAGAAAATCCAGTTAATTTAAATGCTGAATCTTTTGGATACCAGAGACCTAGATTTGGACAACTTTTAACATACCTGAGAATCCTTTTAACTAATGTTAGGTGTGACTCTCTAGGGCTTACTTGGAACCTAGCACATATGCATGTAGCAAACATTATATCTGGTCTACTAGCTATAAGGTACAGTAAAGAGCCAATCATTGCTCAATATGTTGTCTGATCAACAGGTTTCCCATGTTCATCAGCATCCAATACAGCATTAGTAGGCATAGGTGTTTTCATGCAAGATGCTTCAGACATACCAAATTTCTTAACCAATTCATTTGCATACTTGGTTTGAGAAATGAAGATGCCTTCAGCAGGATAGCTCACCCATGATACTCATTTCAAATTTAGAATGCATTAGGTTGGAGAACCTTCTGCACAATTTTGAATCAGTAGAGCCAAAAATAATATCATCTACATAAATCTGTACTAGTAGGGTATGGGACTTATGGGTTCTAATGAAAAGAGTTTGGTCTACTCTACCCCTTATAAATCCATTTTCCAGAAGGAAGCATGCTAGGGTCGCATACCATGCTCTAGGAGCTTGCTTGAGACCATATAATGCTTTGTTCAACTTAAAAACATAATCAGGATAAGTTGGAGAGATAAAACCTGGAGGTTGTCTAACATAGACTTCTTCTTTGATGTCTCCATTGAGAAATGCACTTTTGACATCCATTTGATATACCTTGAAGCCTTTGTGTGCAGCATAAGCTAAGAAGATTCTAATGGCTTCCAATCTTGCCACTGGTGCAAAAGTCTAGTCATAGTCTATGCCTTCTTCTTGAGAATATCCTTTAGCAACTAGCCTTGCTTTGTTCCTTACAATTACTCCTTGATCATCCAATTTGTTTCTGAACACCCACTTTGTACCAACAATGGAGTGATCCTTAGGCTTTGGCACTAGTTCCCAAACTTTGTTCCTTTCAAATTGATGCAACTCTTCTTGCATTGCAATGATCCAGTGTGGATCTTGCTCTGCATCTTGAATGGACTGAGGTTCAATTTGAGATAGGAAGCAAGTGTGCAACAGGTTTTGGTTGACTTGATTTCTGGTTTGCACACCAGCTGAGATGTCTCCAATTACTTGGGAAATTGGATGGTCTCTTGATGTTAATAAATCAACAGGGGGTATTGATTGTTCACCAACCTGTGTTGTTGTTTCCTCTTGTGGTACAACAACTGGTTCTTCAAGTTGTTTCTCTTCAGCATGTTGAATGCTTTCTTCATCTTCACTGCTTTCCCTTTTTGAGTAACCTGTAACTTGTTCAAGTCTTCAACAAGAGAATGTTCCTGCAAAGGTTCTATGGTAGAAGTGTTCTTCTCCTTGAAAGACATGTTAGATTCATCAAATGATATATGAACAGATTCCTCAATTTTTAGAGATGATTTATTATAAACCCTATAAGCCTTACTGATCATGGAGTATCCCAGAAACACTCCTTCATCAGCTTTAGCTTGAAATTTTGCTAAATATCTCTTGTCATTATTATGTATATAGCAAATGCAACCAAAAACTCTAAAATAATCAACTTTAGGTTTCTTCCCTTTGAGTAATTCATAGGGAGTCTTTCCCTTTAGTTTATGTATTAAACTTCTATTCAGCACATAGTTGGAGGTGTTCACTGCCTCTGCCCAAAAAGATAGAGGAAGGTGAGCATCTGACAACAATGTAGTGGCAGATTCAATAAGGGTTCTATTTTTCCTTTCAGCTACCCCATTTTGTTGAGGAGTTCTAGGAGCTGAGAAAGTATGTCTGATTCCTTCACTCTGACAGAACTCTTGCATAAGAAGATAATCAAACTCTATCCCATGATCACTTCTGATCAGGGCAATGTGAGTATTGAACTCAATCTGTATGCATTTGAGAAACTCTGTCAAACACTTAAAGTTATCAGACTTTTTCCTCAGAAAGAACACACATGTGAATCTAGAGAAGTCATCTACAACTACTAAAGTGTAAGATTTCCCTCCTAGGCTTTGTACTATAATGGGTCCAAAAAGATCCATGTGTAACAGATACAAGATCCTAGGTGAATCACTCTTATTAAGTGACTTGAAGCTATTTTTAGTTTGCATGCCTAATTGACAAGTCTTGCAGAGTCCTTCCTTCTTGTAGGGGCCAGAAGGTAGTCCTCTAACAAGGTTATCCTTAGATAGCCTAGCAATAGTTCTAAGGTTTAAGTGTCCTAGTCTCTTATGCCATAGAATATTAGGTCTACAAATTGAATTGAATAGGCAAATGTCTACATCTGTTGAAAGAAAATCTACTAAATTGATGTTACCTTTCCTTTTACCTGTCAACACAGTTGTGTTGTCCTCTGACTTGATCTTGCATAAAACTTTGTTGAAAGTCACCTGGTAGCCTTCATCACATAGCTGACTGATGCTTATCAAATTGTGCTTCAGTCCTTCCACATAAGCTACCTTCTTGAATGTCACTGTACCAATCTGGACTGCACCATATCCTTTAGTTTGTCCAAAGTTTGAATCACCAAAATAACTTTGGGTCCAAGCTTGGATTTAAAGGATGTGAGGTTGTCTTTATTTCCTGTCATGTGCTTTGAGCACCCACTATCCAAGTAGTATTGTTGGTTTGATGTTGGATAGGTCTTCACCTGCACATAAAATAATTCATTTGTTTTTGACCCAGTTTACCTTGGGCCTAGGTTGATAACTTTTAAACTCAGAAATGAAAGACATCCCAGGTTGACTCTTATAACCTTCAGGATGATATCTCCTTGGAGATATTATCCATTCAGTATAAGGGTTAAAGATTTGGGATGAAGGACCCCTAGGATTGGATTTTGATTTGCCCTTGAAGAAATTTCCAGAGCTCTGATCTCTATTCGACGATCGTGGAGCTGCGTTCGACGATCTTGGGTCAGATCGTCGAGCTCCGTTCGACGGTCGAATGTGGCAGAGTTCAGGAATTTGAGATCGTCGACCTGAGTTCGACGATTTTGCCTGAGATCGTCGATCTGCGTTCGGCGATCGTCGAGCTCCGTTCGACGATTTCTGCTGGAACTTAGTTTTCTTAGGCAGATCAGAATTTTTCCTAGCTACCTCTACAACTCCCTTCCCTTTATCAGAAATGAACTTGATTGGGGTTGTTAGGACTATAGGTTGGATGGATGAAGCACCCAAGCCCAGTGTACTATTGAATCTGGAGTTCACTGTGCTTGTGATGTCCATCAGCTTGATACTTCTCCCATTAAGGGATTCTTCAAGCTTCTTGGCCTCTGATAGTTCACCTTTCAGTGAAGCTATCTGATCCCTACAGCACTCCAACTCCTTAGAGAGTTTGAGGTTTTCTGACTTTAAGATATTATGTTCAGATAAATGATTTCTGAGAGAGATAATTTCTTTCTCAGATTTTAGTAAGTCTAAACATAATGCTTTAAACTCAGATTTAAAGTCCTCTGAATTGAAATCAAAAGAACTAATTACCTGGTGCTCTTCAAGTTGAGTCTCTGAGTCTGACTCTGACTTTTCTTCATCTGAATTATGTTGAGAGGCATTGATTGCCATCATGCAGAACTCCTTCTCTTCTGCATCATCTTCATCATCACTGGAGCTTGATGAAGCTTCTAACTCCTCTTCAGTTTCACTCCAGGATTCAGCAACAAATCCCTTCCTTGTGTGTTTGTTCTTGCTTGAGGAGTGTTTGCCATTGCCATTCTTCTTGAAGTCTTTCTCCTTTCTTCTTTCTTTCTTGTCCCTTCTGTCCTTATTTTTGTTTTCTGGACAGTCAGGTACAATGTGCCCTGGTTTCTTGCAACCAAAGCAGACAATTTCCTTATTATTTGACTTATCATACCTTGGCTTATCATGCTCCTTGTATGATCTCTTTCTAAAGTCCTTTCTGGCCATCTTGTAAAATCTTTTGGCCAATAGACTGAGCAGCTCATCATTGCCTGTGACTTTGTCTTCAGGCTGATCTTCAGTTGCTTTGAAAGCTATTGTCTTTTCTTTCCCTGTGGCTGGTGAGGCAGCCTTCTGCTCTTCTTCTCTGTTCTTAATGAGCAGCTCATAAGATTTGAGCTTGCCCAAGAGAGCTTCTATGGTGATCTCATTCAAACTTCTGGCATCCTTGATTGACCAGATTCTTGAATCCAAAGTGCTTGGGAAGCACATTATGATTTTGTCATTAAGTTCAGTCAATGAGATCTCCTTATCCAAAGTCTTGAGTTCATTGACTATCAGACTGAGTCTATTATACATATCTTCAACTGACTCAGCTTCTCCCTTCTTGAAATTCTCATATTGGGATATGAGGTGGGATCTCCTGTCCTTTCTCTCATCAGCTGATCCTGAGACTATTTCAGAGAGTTTATCCCAGATTTCCTTTGCAGAATTACATTCAGCCACCTTTTGGAAGATGTCATCAGACATGGTATGGGCTAAGATGTTCATAGCCTTTGCATCAGCTACCTTCCACTTCTTGATATCAGCATCTGTTCCTGATGGAGGTGGAACAGCATTTGTATTTGTGTTCTCTGGAGGTCTTAGACAGACTATCAAAATAGAATTAAAAATATCCTCGTCAATAGAATTCATGTATAATCTAATCCTTGCTTTCCAAAGTGCAAACTTGGACAGATTGCACACTGGAGGTCTGGTGCTAGCATAATCTTTGTTCTGGGCCATGATTGGTGAAGAAATACTTTAATAATAAAAGCTACAGCAAGCAGATCTAACTAGGAATCTTGGGGTTCATGTGTTAGCCTATGCAACCACTGAGATGTGGTATTTTTAACCAACCTGGCTCTGATACCAATTGAAAGTGCAGCTAGATCTGATATACTCTAGAGGGGGGGTGAATATAGTATGGTGCTTAAAAACTTTTTACAACAATTATTGTAATCTGAGTGAACAGGGAAGCAGAAATTAAATCTAATCACAAAATAACCTACAAAAGAAATTAATCACAGATCCTAACTAATCACAGAATAATCACAGCCAGAAACAA
Source organism: Platanthera guangdongensis (assembly GCA_039583875.1). NCBI lineage: Eukaryota > Viridiplantae > Streptophyta > Magnoliopsida > Asparagales > Orchidaceae > Platanthera > Platanthera guangdongensis. The sequence continues at coordinate 141,825,389 of CM077163.1, read as the reverse complement.
AAATAAAGACAAGCAAGCCAGAGACACAAGGAGCTATAGTGGTTCCCCTAAACTTGGGTACATCCACTCTTCTACCACCCTAGGTAGGAATCCACTGCAGAATGAGTTGATCAGGTGTCCTGGGCACCAATGAGCTTTTGATAAGGTGCTCAAAAACCAAATCAGATTTTTTGATCAGGTGTCTTGCCACCAATGAGCTTTTGATAAGGTGCTCAAAAACCAAGCACAAACTTTTGAAGGGAGTTTGAAAAACCCTTTACAGAGATGGGGATGAGAGAGTTATGGAAGTCTTCTCTTTTTCAGAGCAGCTGAGAAGACTATGTGGATTTGATGTTGTCAAAGCTCCCCCTGAGTTCTTGAGATGTTCAGGAAATGAAGCTTTGTTGTAGGGTGATAGGCCTTCAGAAATTTGATCTCCAGCAATTGATGATTTCAGCAACAGCTGAAATGTTAGGTGTCTGGAGTCTTTGAATGATGTTGGCCTTGAACACTTGAATCACAAGAGATCTGAAGATTTTAGATTGTTGATCTCCTTGGATGTGTGTTCTGTATGAATTCTTTTTAGACAGAGAATGTCTACAGCTCTTTCTCTTGTGAACAGTTGGTGTTGGGAAAGATGTTGTTCAGAGAATATTTTTTCTTGTTCTTCTTGTCTGTGTTGTCTGTATGAGAGATTCAAAAATCTTGAGTTTTATTCTCTGGTTCTGAATAGAAAATAATCCTCTATCTAGAATAGTCGTTGTCCTGTCATTAATTGCATCCTTAATTGCAAATGTCTTCTGGGGAAAGTCCAAAGAAACATTCCTTGATAATCCCTTGAAACTTGGTCCAGAATAAATGAAAATGGCTAGAAAATCTTCTGAATTAATTGATGAATAACTCCTTAACTGTCCTGAATTTGAATCTTGAAAATCATTCATCTCTTCAGAAAATCGTCGAACTGAGCTCCACTATCGTCGAACTGAGCTCAGCGATTTGGACTTATACAGCAACAGAGATTGTCGATCTGAGCTCAACTATCATCGAACTGAGCTCAGAGATAGAGAATCAATACTGAGTCAAGATCGTCGAACTGAGCTCGAAGATCGTCGAATGGAGTTCGACGATTTGTTGAAGTTGAGCTCAGCGATCGTCGAATGGAGTTTGACGATCCGTCGAAGTTGAGCTAGACGATCGTCGATTGGAGTTCGACGATTCGTCATACTGAGCTCGACGATATGACTTAGTCTTCAAACTGAAAATCCTTGGTCTTGAGGGCAGCTTCCAAACCTAAGTACTAACTCTTAGACTCAATTCTAATTGACCTTTAGATCTATACAAGAGGTCAAAAATAGGTTTCCTAAAGACATAGTGATCCTGACACAAATTAGTAATAGGGTGTTCCAACAATAAGTATATAAATAGTTTATACGCTGGTTAAAATATGGTGACATTAGCTTTAATAGATGACATGCATGTGGTAATAGAAATGATATTTTTTACTTTTAAAATATCTAACATGCAATCTAGCATAAAACCTCCCAAAGAGCAAGTAGGAACCAATAAATCCTACAAAAGTGACTTAGCAGCTAGCAAGCACTTATCATTTAAACAAAATCATGTGGGCGTCAATAATCTGACACGAACCCACCAAAACAATGTATGTCTGAACTAAAGGAAAAGTAAACAATAAACTACCTCACAACTAGTGAGGAATAGACAGCTGCAGAACACCAGCCTAAATCCAAAACTATTTGCCGCTCAATTGGATACTACTACAAACCTGAGGCATTCACAAGAAAAGAATACCACAGCAAGATTATATAAGTGGTGATCAAAGATCATAAGGTTAGCAAAGAACTAGAAAGAAGTAAAGGGTTACCAACCAAAACATGAGAAAACTGCCTACTTTCAACAAATCATTCATATGATAAAAGTGATGGTTTACTTAGAGAGTACAATAGAAAGGTGGTTACACCAAGTGCTGAACGAAGCCATACTTCGAGAATATCTGCAAAGATAAGTAGAATAACATATATCTATACAAAACGAGGAGAGAGACTTAATAACTCTACTCCTCTGAATCATTAACACTGGTAAGAAATGGTCCTGAGTCGGTGGCAACATTGTCAAACCCGATCTTACAGACCCAAAACATTTCAAGAAGGCACTGTGGTGGTGGCAATATTATCCAACCCAACCAGGCAGTCCAAATGTCTCAACAGGACACTAGGGTGGTGGCCTCAAAATCCAACTCAACCCATCTATCCAAACATATAAGTGAGGTGCTGTGAAGGTGGCCACATTGTCCAACTCAACTCACAGTCCAATAACAATCCCAACAGTGTAATGATTCACGATTTGACTCAATGTTGGGGGTCCTATATCCACTACCAACCAAAGGTCGCACCTAACACCCTTAAACACATATAACCTCAACTAAACCACAAGAACTCTCATATGCCATAAAGTAAGAAAGTTGCCAAGTAAAAATCATTCTAAGTCATACTCGATGATTTCAACTTAATTTGGTGAGAAATTTCAGAGTCTAAGAAAATTCAAAACAAGCAGCTTTGAATAGCTTGATATACAAAGAATTGGCGAAATAATCCTAGTCTAAGGGAAAAGCATCGAGTACACTCGATGCCGCGTTGAGTGCAGTCAACACACTCGATGCCAGCCAGCTTCACTCAGCGAAAAGCACTTCGATCAACGCCGCATTGAGTCCACTCAACGCTATCAATGCTTATTTTGACAGCCACAAAATTTCTCAATGGCGAGGGTTCACTCAACACTGCGTTAAGTGAACTCATCGCACTCAACGTTTTTAACTTAAGACAGAATTTTCTTTGGATGGCGCTGAGTGTATTCAGGTCACTCAACGCAGTGTTGAGTGTATAATACTCACTCAATGCTTTTTAACTTAGCTTATCCGGCCACACAGTAAGGCGTTGAGTGCATTCAACACAATCTTTGGACTTCGGATAAAAACTAGACTTCGGTGCTAAGGCTACACTCAATGCCTAACCTGACAGACGAAATTGTTTAAGTCTAAGGCTCCGTTCAATGAACTCTATTCAACGAATTTTCTCCATTCGACAAACTCCGTTCGGCTAATATGCCTTCTGTTCGACGAAATCCGTTCGAAGAATTTGCCTTCTGTTTGACGAACTCCGTTCGATGAATTTGCCTAGGTATAATATTCCAATTAGACTAATATAACCTTACTCCTCCTGTTAATTGCCGAAATATAATTGGACAATTCTCAGCCTATAGCTGATGACTCCAACCACTCATAACTGATGACATTAAGATTTACAACAACTAATTCGGTCGATTAATCTTTCCAAGAACCATAATTGACGACATCTAATCCCTCATATACAATGAATTAAACCAGGTTTAACTGACATAAAAATCAATGGGCTAGAACATATTAACAACGATAAAATCAATGGATTTACTTGCCTACAGTCATATAATCGTCAAACTATCTTTTTCAGATTATTCCCAATTAAGAAATTACTTGGCAATCTACTATAGGATCGAATATGTTGAACTTGGTTGTAAAACTATATCATAAAGTTGATCGATGATGACCAGATCTAACCCTACTCCCAAAAACTACAAAGGGAAGAACAGTACGAAAAATATACAAGGAAATGAAAAGTTTGGCATGGGGAAGAAGTCACCACCTGCCTCAAATCAACGAATCCGGCCACATAAACGCTCCTCCTCAAGGATCTGGCCTCAAGAACACCTAAGCAACACTTCCTGAAACTTTTCGAGAGGAAGGAAAGTTAAAACCGCAACCTAAACCTCTAAAAATCTACGAAACAGGTACAACTTACCGTTGAAATGTAGATCTAGGAGAGAGCTATCCGGATCTACTCTCTGGCGATGATTTCGTATACCGGAGCTCCTACAATCGTCGGCTGAAGGCTCTCCAAAGACCGCCTCTTTCTCTCTTACATAAACAAACCGAAGGTCCCAGAAGAAGGCGATGAATAGGGTTTCCATCTTATCACAAGTCTATTTATACTTACAGATATAAGTATTATATTAATAATTTATCATTATTTAATCATCCAAACGACTCAAAATTCGCACCAACACGGATTTCAACGAAAAATGCACCGTAGTTAAATGTCGACGCTACGAATCCAATGGTGAAGTCGGAATTAAAATCTGACAAACTAAACTTAGGCAAAAATCTCCCGAAGTCAAAATAACATAATTCCAAAATAGGCTCCACCGCGTTGTAAAACGAACCCTAGCTCGCAAGGGAATATCAAAACACAGGCGAAATTAGCCAAACCAAGACTCTTAAACCAAAACCTCGGATACCAACGAGCAAAAAATCATGCTCTGAAAATGGTAACCACCAACTAAGGGTCAACGAACTACCTGACGTCAAATTTATGCCAGTAAAAGAATTAAATTAAATATCGAAAAATTAGGGGCGTTACAGCCACCCCCCCCCCCCCTAAAAATAAGTTTCGTCCCAAAACTTTACTCACAAAAGATTCCATTATAAATAGAATATAATCAAAGATTATAGAAGGGAAATACATACCGTATGAAACTAGGAGAACAGATGAGGATGAGCCTCCCTCATAGCTGACTCCAATTGTCAAGTGGCATTTTTCACGTCTTGGTTTTGCCACAAAACTTTAACCATTGGTATGGTTTTCCTCTACAACACTTGATCTGGAGTATCCTGAATGTGGACAGACATCTCAACATAGGAAATATTAGGCTCCAACTGGGGCACAACATCAAGAATCTGTCAGTCGCTGAGCACACATTTCTACAACTAGCTCACGTGAAACACGTCATGCACACCAGGAAACTTTGCGGGCAAATCTAGCATATAAGCTAATACACCAATACACTCAATAACCCTAAAAGTTCCCACATACCTCGGGTCCAACTTATTATCCTTTTCAAATATCTTAATGCCAGACGTTGGGGAAATCTTCAGAAAAACCAGGTCCCCAACCACAAACTCCAAATCAGACGTTCGATGATTAGCGTTCTTCTCATAATACTCCTGAGCTATACAGAGCTTTTCTCTGATATGCATCACAGAAATATTTATTTCTTCCAACACTTTAGGACCCAGCAACGGTCTCTCGCCAACCTCGGCCCAAAACAAGAGAGTTCTGCAATGTCTCCCATATAAGGCCTCAAATGAGGTCATCTGCAAGCTCTCTTGATTACTATTATTATAAGCAAATTCCATCAATCTGAGTCACTCATCCCATGCTCCTCTGTGGTCCAAAATATAATATCTGATCACATCCTCCATGATCTGATTCACTCTCTCAGTTTGACCATTAGTCTGTGCATGATAAGTGGTGGGGTACCTCAGATCAGTACCCAACCCTTCCTGTAATCTTTTCCAAAATCGAGATATAAACCTGGATTCTCGATCTGACACAATACTAACAAGCACTATATATAGTCTAGTAACCTCATCCAGATACAACTCTACTATCTTCTTCAAGGGGTAGTCAATCTTAAAAGGCACGAAGTGGGCACACTTCGTCGGTCTATCAACAATAACTCAAACCGAATCATGCCCTCGGGTAGATCTCGGTAATCTAGTTATGAAGTCCATGAAAATACTCTCTCATTTTCAGCCTGGAATGTCCAAGACATCAACTTGCCTCCCGAACTTCTATGATCGGCCTTGACTCACTTGCAAGTAAAGCACTGAGATATGAACTTGGCTATATCACCCTTCATTCCAAACTACCAGACAATCTGCTTTAGGTCTTGATAAATCCTTATCGTACCTGGGTGGTAGACAACACTAGAACTGTGCGCCTCACTGCACAACTTAAATCAAATATCCTTGACAGCAGGGATACAAAATCTACTTTGGTACTTCAAAGTACCCGCGTCATCAATGGAAAGGTCTGGTAACTAACCTTTCTCCATTCTAAGATAGAGGTGCAGCAAGTCCGGATCATCCTTCTGATGTAGACTCGTAAGAGTAACCCAAGAAGGTTCTGCTATAACCAAACTGCTCGACGAGTCACAACTTCCAATAGAAATATCCATCAAGAGAAATTCTTCTACCAGCAAATCCACGGAGAGGTAAAAAATTTCCCCGTCTTCCTACTCAAGTCATCAGCTAACACATTAGCTTTGCCCGGATGGTAATAAATCTAAACATCATAGTCTGCACCATACTCCAACCATCTTCACTGGGGCAGATTCAACTCCCTTTGAATGAAGACGTACTTCAGACTCTTATGATCGGTATAAATCTTGCATAATGCGCCATACAGCAAGTTCCTCCACAACTTTAGGGCATAAATCACAGCTGCAAACTCTAGATCACGCGTAGGGTAGTTCCTCTCATGTATCTTTAACTGTCTCGACCCATACGCAATTACTTTTCCTTCTTGCATTAACACGCAACAAAGTCCCACGTGTAATGCGTCCACATAAACAACATACTCTATTCCTTCAGTATGCAAGGCCAAAATTGGAGTAGTGCACAATCTCCTCTTTAATTCAAGAAAAGCTTCCTCGCACTTATCGCTCCTCACAAAAGCTGCATTATTCTACATCAATTTAGTCAATGGCGCAGACAACATAGAGAAACCCTCAACAAACCTCCTATAATAGCCAGCCAGCCCTAGGAAGCTCCTTATCTCTTTGGGAGTGACAGACCTATTCCAATCCATAACAACAGTTATCTTCTCTTGGTGAACATAAATTCTGTCCTTATTAAACACATGACCTAGAAAAGAAACCTGAGGAAGCCCAAACTTGCACTTACTTACCTTGGCATACATTTTATTCTCCCTCAAGACAGATAGAACCAAATGTAAGTGTTGGGCATACTCATCAGCACTGCGGGAATAAACTAGAGCATCGTCTATAAATACGACCACAAAACGGTCTAGAAAATCCTTGATCACTCTGTTCATCATATCCATAAAGGTAAAGGCTGCATTGGTCATACCAAAAGACATCACCAAGAACTCAAAATGTCCATGCCAAGAACGAAAATTAGTCTGTGGGATATCTGTCTCAAGAATCCTCATCTGATGGTAGCCTTGTTAACCCTTCAGTCCGCAACACCTACAAGATTCCAAGGTCACCTATTTCATTAACCGCGGACTCAATTTGGCAGTCCGCCTGGCCCGGCGATGTCTCGGTATAGTTCCAAGGTCCCTAGATTGTAATAGGCGGACTCGGTTTGGCAGTCCGCCAAGCTCGGCAGAGCAACAGCATTCAGCAATCCCAAGGCTGATCCCCTAGCGGCGTACTTAATGCTCTGTCCGCCCAGTTCGCCATGCCTTTGGATCTCTGGATTGATTCCACTTTGGCGGACGAAGTGTCCAGTCCGCCCAGGCCGTCATCCTCCAGCAGGATCGCGCCTAGCAGTAGAAGATGGAAGCTCCAGCCGTGATCCCAGTCCGCCCCTTTTGCGCGAACTGGCTTGTTCTTTCTTTTTTACTTCCCGTCACCGTTGCCCAGTTCTCTTGTACCCCGGGCAGCCGGTTATTTTTAGCCCTGCCCGTTTGGGCAGGCCCCCATCCTATAAATAGGGGTGAGGTGGTGCACCCAAAGCACGCTGACTCGAGTCCAGAGGCATTTAGTGAAAGCTGCGGACTCGGATCTCGGACTTTGCAGTCTCGAATCTGTCCTGATCACCCTTTTTCCTTGGTCTATTAGTAAACGGTTGCTTGCAGTTTCCTTCTCTCTTTTTGCCTTTTTTATCGGAATTTGAGGGCGCATTTTCTGCATCAACATCAACACGCGACCTTCAGATCCAAGTTATCGTTGAAACTCATGGACCGAGATGTCAGATCGTTGATCATCTTATTACCCTTCCCGTTCAGGTCGCTCGAGCACCTCCGATGACCTGCGGGACGCGCTCGACCGATGCCGGAGAGAAGCTGAATAGTCCCGGAGAGAGACTGACCAGCGCCTCGACGCAATCAGCCACGTCATGGGCGCACTTACTCAGCAACTCGATCATCCTAGATTGGCCTTTGCGGATGAGGCAGTCCGCCAAACCCCAGTCCGCCAAGTGCCTGCTGCGACGCCACTGCCAGCCAGCACGCCCATCCAGCCCACAGTACCACCGAGGCCGCAGACCGATGAGCTCACTCCACCTATGGATTTTTTCAGCTAAGTAGCCAGAGGGACTCCAACCCGCAGACTTAACTTTACTTAGGATGACCAGGTCGAGCGGCCTCCTGTGTTTTCTGTTGTAGCTCAAGACGGGGAGTCCCCTTTTGTTGATAAGATCCGTCAGGAGCAGGCTCCTAATAACTTCAAAGAACCTTGCATCCCATTTTACACTGGAGAAATAGATCTGGTCACTCATCTCCAGGCCTTTGAAGATGTTGTAGCAATGAGGTGCTTGTCAGATCGTTTGAAGTGCAAGTTCTTAGTAACCACTTTCGATGGCCAAGCTCGAGAATGGTTTCATGAACTATATCCTGGATCCATCGCTAGTTTTGTCGAGCTACGACAAGAGCTCCTGCTAAGGTTTGCCACTTCCAGGAAGAGGAAGAGTGGACCAGCTGCCCTCTTCAAGATCCAGCAAGCAGACAATGAGTCGGTAGCACAGTTTGTGGATCGCTTCTAGAAGGAGAAACTGGGGGTCAAGAATGTGGATCCAGATTTCTATAAGATCGCCCTAATCAACGGACTCAAGGAAGGGCCGTTGAAGTTTGAAGCAACCAACAAAGAACCGACCACCTTCTAGGATCTGATAGCCTTGGCTAATACCTTCATTGAAGGAGAGAGTGCCAACCCTTCATATGTATCCAACTTAACGGCAAAGGCCGAAAGGAGGGACACCACAAATTCCTCTGCAAGTGATCGAACATCCAGACCCCATTTACCAGAGTATCAGCCTCTGGCACACCGGGGAAGAAATATCTGGCACAAGCGGCCTTATCAAAATCATCAACAGTTTCATGAGCAGAAACCACCGTTGGCCGCTACCCCTGCTCTCGTGGCTCCTCGGATCCTGCATGTCCTTCAAATACGGGACGGCTCATTCTCAGATGATCAGCAAAGCCACGGTCCTGTGGAAGAGCTCGCTGCTATGGGCCTGACAGTAGATGAAGTTCTCCAGATCCTGCAGAAAAAGACTGAGTTAAAGAAAGAATTCCAGAAGGCAGAAGGAAAGACTCGAAACTCGGATTTTTTGTGCATTCCATAAGGAGAAAGGGCACCCAACTGGGGATTGCAGAGCTCTCCGACATCTTGTGGAGCGACTACTTGCCGCAGGAAAAATGAAGGGTCTCGGAGTAAAAGAGGCCTCATCAAAGCCATCCACCTCTAAAGGCAAGGAGGTGGCCGAAGTCTTCTGGGAGAATGAAGACATTGAGAGAGTGGGATACTAGGGCAACATCAAGATTGGAGAAAGCGTTGATGCAGATGACGTAGGCGTCCTCGGTGATCTCTTTTGCATCCACGGAGGAGTGGGTGCAGAATCAAGCAGGAAGTCTTCTTTGGCAAAGATCTCACAGCATGAAGTAGCTATGAATTCCATAGCTCCCCCAATGGGAATCGTTACTTTTTGTCCAGACGATCTTTCGAAGACGGCCAACCCGTTCAACAACGTGGTCGTAATCAGAGCAATCATTGAGAACTACACAGTTCCGAGAACTATGGTTGACACCGGAAGTTCGGTCAATCTTATATTCAAAAGTGCTTATGAGACCCTAATGTCTGCAAAGACTTTGCTCTCCACCGAAGGGCCACTATATGGCTTCGCGGGTGAGAAGAAGGAAGTTGAAGGAAGCATTACACTCTCAGTAACGCTCGGTGGGGGTGACAAACTTATCACATTTGTAATAGTTGATGCGACCAGCAGTTATGCGCAATCTTTGGAAGACCCCTCCTTAATGAATATCGGGCAATAGTTTCCACCTATCATTTGGCAATCAAGTTCACAGCAGGAGGAAAGCAATACCGGGTTAGAAGTAACCCATGGGAGGCGCGAGAGTGCTATGTCAAAACAGTCAACATGATCGAGCAAATGCCTCCCCAGGCGAATCTAGTCGCCACCTCAGAAGAAAAGGCTCCCCAAGAAGAGGCCGGAGATCAGGAAGAAATCTAGGAGGGGGTTCACTTGGAGCCTGAACAAGCAACCGAAGGAATCTTAATTGGCGCGGATGAAGAGAAAAGACTTACAATCAACTCAGAGCTCCCCGAAGAAGAAAAAGAAGGGTTGATCGCTTGCTTATTGAAGAACCTGGATGTTTTCGCCTGGGCTGCAGAAGACATGCCAGGAGTGGATCCTGATTTAGCCTGCCATCACCTCAACATTGCTCCCGACTTCAAACCTGTTCAACAAAAGAAGCGGGAGGTGGTGACGAAGCTGGCCGAGCCAATCAAGGAAGAGGTTGCGAAGCTTCTAAAGGCTAAGTTCATTCGTGAAATCCAATACCCGGATTGGGTATTAAATGTTGTAATGGTAAGGAAGTCGGGAGGAAAATGGAGGATGTTTGTTTACTTTAACAAGTTAAATAAAGCATGACCCAAAGATTGTTATCCGCTGCCTCGAATAGATGCTTTAGTAGACTCTGCAGTTGGATATCCTTTTATGAGTTTTTTAGATGCATTTTCTGGTTATCACCAGATTAGGATGCATAAGCCTGACATCCCCCATATGTCTTTTATCACAGATAATGGTTGTTATTGTTATCTAGTAATGCCCTTCGGATTAAAATACACAGGCGCTACCTATCAACGCATGATGGACTTTGTGTTTAATAAACAAAAAGAAAAGAATCTTGACGTATATGTCGATGACCTCCTTATTAAGAGTAAAACCTTTTCTTTGCATTTGCAAGACCTCACAGAAACATTCACTACTTTACGAAGGTATAACATGAGGTTAAATCCGTTGAAATGTATCTTTGGAGCAAATAAAGGAAAATTCCCCGGTCATCTCCTTACCCCCGAAGGGCTCGCCCCTAACCCAGATAAGGTTAAAGCAATCCTCAACATGCCATCTCCTCGCTCCCCTAAAGAAGCTCAACAATTAGGGGGAAGGCTAGCAGGCCTTGGAAGATTTATTTCCAGAGTAGGGGATAAGAGTGCCTCGTTCTTCAAGACTCTTTGTGGAGGGTCCAAATTTGAATGGACCAAAGAGTGCGAAGAAGCTTTTAAACAACTCAAAAAGCAGCTCACCTCCAGTCCTTTACTTCAAAGTCCACGCACTGGAGAAATGCTATTCATCTATCTAGGAGTGGGCCCAGAAGCAATAAGCTCAGTCCTTGTTAGAGAGGAAGGGAGAAGGCAATATCCGTTATATTATGTCAGCCACATATTGAAGAATGCTGAAACCAGGTATCCAATCCTTGAGAAGCTCGCACTAGCATTAGTAATGTCTGCCAGAAGGATTCGACTATACTTACAAGCGCACTCAATCAGGGTGATTACAAATCAGCCATTAAAAAGTATCCTTGAAAAATCGGAGCACTCTGGAAGACTAGCCAAATGGGAAATTGAACTCAGTGAGTTTGATATTTCATATGTACCTCGAACTGCTATCAAAGCGCAAGTATTAGCAGATTTTTTAATAGACACAACTAGTCTAATGCTAAACAAGCCGATCAATCCCCGCTAGCATGGACAATCTACATAGATGGTGCTTCAGGCAAAAACTCATCGGGAGCGGGAGTAGTCCTCATTAACCCCAACAGGGTCAAATTAAAATAGGCCATAAGGTTCTCTTTCCCAACCACCAATAACCAAGCAGAATATGAAGCACTTTTAGCATGCCTGCGGTTTGCAAAAGAGTTGGGAATAGACTATACGCATGTTAAAACTGACTTGCTAGTAATGGCATCCCAAGTATTGGGAAATTTTGAAACTAAAGAACCTACCCTGAAGAAATACTTAATGCCGGTAAAGGAGGAGATTGGAAAGTTTAAGAGGTTCACTATTGAGTATGGTTCAAGAGCATACAATGCAGAGGAAAACGAGCTAGCAAAGTTTGGCCTCCCCTCTGGAGAGACAACTTCAGAGCTTTTTTACCCCGCTATGGAAGAAGGGAAATTGATGCAAATAGAACAACGACCCTCTTGGATGGACTCATTCAAATCATATCTCTCGACAGGAGAATTGTCGCAGGCTTTGAAAGATAAGAGAAGATTCAGAATGAAAGCAGCCAATTACAAGCTTATCTCCGGAATTCTCCATAGAAAGACTTTCCTCTCTCGAATGGCAAGATGTGTATCTGAAGAAGAAGTTCCTGTGGTGCTCCGAGAAATTCACTCTGGAGAGTGTGGCAGCCATTCAGGGGCCAGAACTTTGGAGAGAAGAATATTACGGCAAGGATACTTCTGGCCCACAATGAGAAAAGATTCAGAATCCTATGCAAAGAAGTGTGCCCAATGCCAAACATATGCTCCGCTTCAACTCCAATCATCGCAGCGACTTGTGTCAATCACCACGCCCTGGACTTACGCAGTTTGGGAATGGACCTCCTCGGGCCATTTCCCATGGCGAGCGGACAGCGACGCTTTATCTTGGTTATGATTGATTACTTCAGCAAATGGATTGAATCCAAGGCACTAGCAAAGACAATAACCTAGGTGATAAAAAACCTTTTATGGGTGGAGATAATTTGCAGGCATGGGGTCACGATAGCAATAATTACGGATAATGGGCCGCAGTTCAACAATGAAGAGATGAAGAACATTTGCAAACAAGTCGGTATAGAGTTGTGATTCTCGTCAGTTCATCATCCCAGAAGCAATGGCCAGGTAGAAGCTGCGAATAAACAGATACATAATTTGCTAAAAAAGAAAGTGTAGAATCTGAGGGGAAACTGGGCAGAGGAGCTTCCTTCAGTTCTGTTGACCCTCAGAACAACCCCTTCCACAACTACTGGAGAAACTCCTTTCAAGCTATCTCACGGTTCAGAGGCTCTCATCCCTGTGCAATTTGAGGTTCCGACTCCTAGGGTCTTACTGGCCAGGCAAAGTTGGGAAGATTGGCTTGAGATTAACAACGAGAATATGAGACACAGCTTGGATCAAATTGAAGAAATGTGAGATGAAGCCACCATCAGGCAAGAGGAAGTCAAACAAAGAATGGCCAGATATTTTGACAAGAATATCAGGATCAAGCATTTTTCAGTGGGAGGTCTCGTCGTGAAAAAATTAGATGAAGTCGCAAGAACTGGTTCAGTGGGCAAGCTGAACCCGAATTGGAATGGACCATTCATCATTAAGAAAGTCCTGAGGAATGGAGCATATCAACTACAAATCTATGATGGTGAAGATGTCCCCCATACTTGGAATGGCGATGATTTAAAGCGGTTTTATGCTTAAGCAAACACTTATCATCTATGTTCATTTCAATGATTATGGCAATAAGAATTTCTGGCTAATAATTTTTTCGTACAGGGCAATCACTTTCTCCTATCTACAATGCAAAGTAAAAAATCACCACACCAGGATACATCGCTAAGTCCAGCTTGGACCCCCCCCCCCCCCCCAATAATTATTGTCATTAGAGTAACACCACGATGATCATGTGTTGCGGGGAGATTTCGCACCATGTAGTGGGAACTTGCAGATTCTTGCATGGTGGGCTACTGGATTTTGGATCCCAACTAGTACCTGACTCCTCCTCTGCATTTTTGGAGGGATAAGGTGGTTGACAGCTCTACTAAGCTTGCAATGGATAGCGTACACCTTGATGATCTCTTTGAGGAAAGCAATGTCGCCCGGCACCTGCCCATAGATCATCCAAGTTTGTACCCTCGAATACTCTCTGGTACCCTCAAGCGATGCCTGCAGGAGACCCACAGCCTTGTTGATCTTAGAGGAAAGCAATGTCGCTCCGGCCGTACCTGCCCAAAGGATCAATTTAGGATGTACTCCAGGCAAGAGGGCAGTAAACCTTTCCGTTGAGCTTACAGCTTCTATGACCCCGTGAGGAATGCAATGTCGCTCCGGCCGCACCTACCTACTTTGTCACACAGGCCTGTAGCTCATTCTTCACAGGAAATTGACAAGGCGCGGACAGCAAAATTTAAGTCCGCTCAGTCTGCCAATACCTTGGGTTGATCTTACAGCCTCTGTGACCCAGCGAGGAAAACAATGCCGCTCCGGCCACACCTGCCCGCTTGGTCACCTAGTGCTGTGAATCATTTCAATCTCTATTACGGAATGCACTATGGTTTCTGCGCAGTCCGTCAACTATTTCCAATTTTCCTGTATCTGACCTTGCGAGGAAAGCAATGCATTATGCACCTGCCCGCTTGGTTAGGTTTGGAATTTTTATCCTCGAGGACTGTACTTGGTTATCCGAGCAGTCTGTCGTTTATGCCGGAATCTTTTAACTGACCTTACGAGGAAAGCAGTGCATTATGCACCTGCCCGCTGGTTTAGGTTGTGGATCATGTCTTGGAGCAGACTGTATGTTAGTATCCGTACAGTCCGCCAAGTTCGGATTGATCTTGAAGTTTTTGTGACCCAACTATGAGAAAAACAATGCTACATGCACCTACCTGCTCGGATTGATCTTTCTTAACTCGCAAAAATTTATTTAATTAATTTACATGCGGACTGGAATTGGTATCCGTCAGAGTCCGCCAGTTATTTCTTTTTTGACAAGTTAAAAGGACTTGGCGAGCTGCAAATAAAATATCGCAGCCTAGATTATTATCGGCCTTAGTTATCGTCGAGCTATACTCATCCTAAGCAGGCGGCCTAAAATCTAAGTTACACGGACTAGTTAATCGACAATGATTATTGATCGAATACAGAACGAGTCTCATCAAAGCATAAAGGAAGCAAAAAATGAGCAATAAAAAGTAGCAGAATGCGCGGACTGAACAAAATATCCTTTATATTCATTCCAATATATATATATATATATATATATATATATATATATATATATATATATATATATATATATATATATATATATATTTGCATCTGTTTATCTTTTGGCGACCTCAAATGAAGTCTTCCATTCTACAGTGAGAAGAAACAAAAGAACTCTTTTCATTCTGAGATCATCTTTCGCATTTTTTCCGCAGGCGCGTCCGGGCTAGGTCCGTCAATATTAACTTCAGGAGAATATCCTCCTGAGTCGCCGCCGCTGCTGCCACTAGAGCTCAAGCTATTCGTAGACTCCGTCTCCGCGCTGCCATCAGAATCCAAAGAAGAGGTGGCCTGCTCCGACTGATCACCCTGCAGCCGGCTTGAATAGGCATCATCAAGAGCTCCATCATCGGCTAATTCTTCTTCCTCGTCTTCTTCCTCTTCTTCCTCAACGGCAACTGCTTTCCCTTTTACAGCCCGCTCCCATTCAGTAACCCTCTCCTTCAGATCAGGAAAGAGCTGCAGGAAAGGAACCTTGTCCACCCCTTCCTTCATGAAGCCATTGTTGACAAGGCGCTCAATGGCGATCTCAACGCTTTCCTTCACAAAAGGAAACATGGCGTTTTGGAAGCTAAGATTGCTGACATCATACGCGGAATGTAAAAAGAAATGAATGAAGTCAGTCCGCTGCGGATAAGTAACAGAGGCCGCCGCGAATATCAAAAAATTACCGCCACATCCTCTTTACACTGGTTGACCCTTTTCCCTAACTTTACATTCCTGTCCTTTAGCAGCTTGTTTTCTCGCAGAAGCTGCTCGTTCTCCCTAAGCAGGTCGCGGGTCAGGCGACCCATAAAATTATTGGTGACGGCGCTGTTCGCGTTGGCTTGAGCAGCGAGCAGGGGGATATCGGCAGTGTCCACTCTCTTCAAGTCGTGTAAGTTACACTTTTCATAAAGCATGGAGATCGTACTTAACTACGTCAGTACAACGGAACAGAACATTGCAGAAGACAACTGATGCCGGAATATCCTATTCTATTTAATCAAAAATCAAGTTACATCTTTCGTGTATGCAGCGGACCCCAAACTTAAGACCACTCTCTTTACAAAAAGTGTTAAAAACAAAAAGTACATTATTCTGCTTCGGCAATCTTCTGTTTCTTCTCTGCAGGAAGGCTTAGGCTTTCGACATCAACCTCTGGAGAATAGCCCTCCGAGCCACTTCCACTATTGCCATCTGAACCAGTGCTAGCCACGAACTCTCTATGCGAGCTCTCGCCGACAAAGGTAGATGCAGAAGCGTCGGACTCGGCGGACTGATCTCCGTCTTGCTGGCTCGAACCAGTGTCGTCGGCAATCATCTTGGTTTCTCCGCCTTCTCCATTTCCTTCTTCTCTTTCTTCTTCTTCTTCTTCTTCTTCTCCTTCTTCTGCTTCTCCTTCTTCTTCTTCCTCAACAATGACTTCTTTTCCTTTGGCAGTTCGCTCCATTGCCTCGACCTGCTCCTTCAACTTGGGGAAGAGCTGCATGAAAGGGACGCCGTCCACCCCTTCTTTTGCAAAGCCACCACGGATAAATCGCTCGATAGCGATCTCAATGGTTTCTTTCACAAAGGGGAGCATGACGGACTGGAAACTATCATTTTCCAAGTCATAGGCGACCTGCGAGAAACAAAGTGACAAACATCAGTTCGCGGCAGACGTCAAACTGAGACCACTGCAAATATAACTTACCGCCAGCTCTTCTTTCTGCTGAGCGACCTTTTTCCCTAGTCGCAAGTTTCTTTCCTTGATCACCCATTTTTCTTCTTGAAATTGCTCGTTTCGTCTGAGCAGGTCTCTAGCCAAGGAATAAACAAAATGGTTTGTAACCGCACTGTTCGTGCTTGCCTGGGCGGCCAGCAGAGGGAGGTCGGCAGCAGCAACCTTCTTCAAGTCGCTCAAGTTGCTCTTCCCATAGAGCGCGGAGATCGCGACATGAGCGTGGCGGGTTATCTTCGAACTCTTCCATGATGGAAGTGCTGTCGACAGGCGAACATGCTTGTTCTTATTGTGCCAGTGGATCATCGGGTTCCCCCTCAGATCCTTCTGGCGGTTGCCAAAGCCCTACATCGCAAATCTTTCAGAAGAGGATCAGTCTGCCGCGGGATCCCCCTCTTCTTTCCTTTTTCTTGTGACTTCCTGTTTTCTTTCCCTCTGCATAGGGGTAAACCCACTTGGCGTTTGTGCCAAGTTTGCGGGCGCGGCCAAGGTCATTGCAAGAAAAAGAACATATTAGCGATTTACGTCACCCAAGCCCGCCAGCAGCGGGATGTAGTGCTCTATGTCCAGCCTGGCTCCAGCAAGGAACTCAACAATTGCGAGCTCCACCGCATCCAGCCGGACACTCTTGAAGGCAGAGTCTACGCGCTTCTGCGGATAGGTTTGAACAAACCCGAGGTCGCCCTCGAAGATCAGAAATCTTGAGGTCCAGTTATGGATCTTGTTGGGAAGACCCGTGACCTTCATTCCTCTGCAGTAGAAATAGATCGCCCATTTGTAAGGGCGGCCTCCAGACGGAGTTTTTGAGTAAGCTGAGAAGATCTTGCGGAAGATGTTAAGGGAGAAAGCGATCTTCTCAGACCGCAAGTAAGAAAGGAAACTATAAATGGCAGCGAGGCTGTTAGGCGCGAGCTGGCCTGGAACCATCCCGTAGTGTTCGAATATCTCTACCATCTCCCATAACAGTGGGAATTTGAACCCGCTATCAAAGTGGTCGATAGGTACAGCGATTTGAGTCGCTGTTGAAAAGTTTATTCTTTCTTCATTCACAGGAAGGCGGACAAGCAGAGTTGAGTCCGCCATATGTCTCTCAACAAAGGCCTCAAGGTCTTCCTCCTCAAAGTACATTTCCTGTGATCGGCAGCGTGGAAAGCAACCGCAGCATCAGTTTTGGCGGACACCATGTCTACAAGCCGCAGGATCCTCTATTACAGCTGTCTTTCTGCATAGAAGAGATAATAGGGAAATATTTATGGTAGCGGAGGTCTGACAGCTTTTTGGCTAGGCCGCACAGCTCGATTATCGAGTCCGCGAAGTTCGCACCACAGTTTTTCATGCAACAAAAATAAAGATAATGTGGACACAAAACTCGAGTCCACTCTCTTTGCTTTTCCAGTCTCTGGAATATCTGCCAAACAAAGTTCAAAGCACAAAATGAAGCGGACACAGTTTCAGTCCGCCCAGCTCGCGATGCTTCCCACCTGCAAACATTCATAAGTTAAATTCAGAGAAGCGGACGCAGCATTAGTCCGCACAATTCGTCATAGATCACAACACATAATAAGCACAAATTAGCAGTAGAATGTGTGGATATCTTATTTAGTCCGCATAAAGCACAGTACATTTCATCACAAGCCACAGCATTGATCATTGTTTAAAGCACAAATAATTATACATCAACAAATCAAAGTTCGCAGTTTTGCAGACTCAGCGGTATCTATTTTCAGTTCGCGCTGACTTATCCATCCTTTCCCTGCACAAGTGAGCTACCTGGTCACTTATCTGAAGAACTTCGCTATACAAGCGACAGATGTCATGATGAATGGAGTTAATGGTCTGATGTATATGAGCGGCCTCCCGGTCTACCTGATTCAAGGGAATCATCGACTCCATTGTCGGCCTCAGCTCCACGTCCGCGGCGTGCTGGCTGCCCTCTACTTGTGTTGCTGCCTCTGGAGCGACGCGATCTGGCAATCGTTATCTCTGCTCTGCATCCTCGGCATCCCGCTTGCCTTTCTCTTCTCATGCCGTCGCAAAGTGCTTTCCTTTGTAGAAGCGGACATCGTCAGCAAGTCTTTTCTTCTCTCTATCAGACCTCTCCAGCGCCCTTGAGATGATGGCGATCTGGTCCTTTAAGGCTTTCTCACGCTCCGCTGATGCCTTCTCGCGCTCTTCCGCCTTCCTTAACTCCGTTCTAATTTTTTTGAATTTCGGCTTGAAACTTCTTTTATAACTCTGTGATGTTATCCAGGCTGGGTTGCTCGCTTCTTGCGGACTCATCATGCAAGCCCGCGTCAACTCCGGTATTCGGTGTAGTCACAATCTCCCCACTCTCGATAGAGCCCGGTGGTGACTTTCTACCTGAAACAAAGAAGGTCAATTTCACATTCAAATACAGTCTGCAACGGACTCCAGGTATTAAGATAAATGATCACTTTTGGCAAAAGCAGCAGCGAGTTGCCGGCTATCGAAGATAGGTCGCCTTGCCCGCTCCGGGTCAAAGGCACTTAACCATTTCTTCCATTCGCGATAGACTTTGATTCTCTTTTCAGCCACAGATCTTGTGGAAATAACAATGTCATCGGTATCGGTGACGATCTTGATTGGCCTCGACTTCCGCTGCGGCAACCTGTAAAGCCACTGACGCTTAAAGTATTTAGGCGCAGGTTGGAGGTTACCTGTCTGCAGCAGCTCTACAGCAATCCGCAGATCTTCAGCTTCTTTGTCCGCCGCGGCCTTCTTCGAGGCCGCCTCAACCTTAGCCACATGGGCAGCGATCTTCTTCTTCTGTTCCGTTATCTTCTCTTTCAACTTTTCCTTCTCTTTTTCCTCAGCAGCGGATAAAGAAGGGAGCTCGCCGATCTTTACTCCCAAGATTTCTACCTCAGGATGCAGCACATCCAGCAAGGATTTGTTGATGAGATCAAGTTGTTCGACGTATATGGAATTTAGTATCTCTTCAGTGGACAAACTGACCGTGGAGAGGAAATTGTCTCCCTGAACTTGGGCCTCCGGTGTAACTAGGTCGCTTTCAGGAACTTCTCTTTCATGCGGCCTATGCTGCAAGTCTGCATCTCCAGTCCGTACGGAGATATTTTTCTCTTTCATCTCCGATAGCTTCTTTTCAACCTGCTCGGCCACGGTGGACTTGTCCCTCTTCCTCGTCTTTCCAGAAGGGGCCTTTTTCTCAGCAGAGTCCGCGGCAGCCTTCCCTAAATCTGGCTGGCTCTCACGGACTGTCTCAAGGTTTGCAGCAAATAATGCCTTTGAAGGCACGCCTTCCCCAACTTCTTCTCTCGCAGGCCGCCTATCCTCACCAAGGTTAATAATGGGCTGGTGGGCATTGGGGGATGACACCTCGGTATCATTATTTGCGCAAACTGTGTCCGCCAAGTTTGCAGTTTTCTGAGTGTGGGCAGTGTCTGATAGATTTAATGTCTTATCCGCACTTTTTAACGGTTGTTCAGCATGAGAGACGGTGACATCCTCCTTCTCGCGCACAGGCACATCAGCATGGCGGGCTGCTTCCTCAGCAGGCTTCTTGCTATGAGAACTCTCTCCAGTAGAGCGGACAGGCTCCCGTCTCATCACTCTCTTTATCACTTTCTTAGTTTTAATTGGCGTTATTGGTTTTTCATTTTTTGTAGTAAGGCTAGTGAAGAAAGCGCCGAGTCTCGCCATGCCGGACTGCAAAGTTGAGACTGCAAGAGGTGAATAACGACCCATGTCGTTGATACTTTTGACAATTCTAGCCCCTCCGGCGATATTTATAGCGCTGACAGCATTAATGAGATTTGCGGACTCGGCGGTTAAGCAAACATTTTTGAAGGTTTTTGGAAACTTAAAAATGTGCGGGGATTATGTTAACCCTTCAGTCCGCAACACCTACAAGATTCCAAGGTCACCTATTTCATTAACCGCGGACTCAATTTGGCAGTCTGCCTGGTCCGGCGATGCCTCGGCATAGTTCTAATGTCCCTGGATTATCATAGGCAGACTCCGGTTTGGCAGTCCTCCAAGCTCGGTAGAGCAGCAGCATTCAGCCATCCCAAGGCTGATCCCCCAGCGACGGACTCAATGCTCCGTCCGCCCAGTTCTCCATGCCTTTGGATCTCTAGATTGATTCCACTTCGGCGGACGCAGTGTCCAGTCCGCCCAGGCCGCCGTCCTCCAGCAGGATCGCGCCTAGCAGCAGCAGATGGAAGCTCCAGCCCGCGAGCCCAGTCCGCCCCTTTTGCGCGGACTGGTGTGTTCTTTCTTTTTTGCTTCCCGTCACTGTTGCCCGGTTCTCCTGTACCCCGGGCAGCCGGTTATTTTTAGCCCTGCCCGTTTGGGCAGGCCCCCATCCTATAAATAGGGCAGAGGTGGTGCACCCAAAGCATGTTGACTCGAGTCCAGAGGCCCATTTAGTGAAAGCTGCGGACTCGGATCTCGGACTTTGCGGTCTCGAAACTGTCCTGATCACCATTTTTCCTTGGTCCATTAGTAAACGGTTGCTTGCAGTTTCCTTCTCTCTTTTTCCCTTTTTTACCGGAATTTGAGGGCGCATTTTCTGCATCAACAAGCCTGAACGAAGATCAATCTTTGAAAATACAGCACTGTCATGCAACTGATCAAACAAATCATCAACTCAAGGTGGGGATAACTGTTCTTGATAGTTACCTTATTCAATTCCCTTTAATATATGTACAACCTCATAGATCCATCCTTTTTCTTCACAAACAGCATGGGAGCACCCCAAGGTGAAGAACTCGGCCTAATAAATCATCTTCGCAACAAATCATCTAGCTGGGTACGCAACTCCTCCAGCTCACGAGGGGCCGTTTGGTACGGTGCCTTAGCAATAGGACGGGTACCCGGCTCCAGATCTTTGATGAAGTCCACATCTCTCTCAAGAGGATGACCCGGAAGAGTATCAGGAAAAACATCTGAAAACTCACGCACCACAGGAATCTCCTCTAAACGGTGCAAAACAACCATAGTTTCCAAAACTGAAACCAAACAAGCAAAATAGCCAGAAAAAACTTCCGAGCATATACCACAAAAATAATCAGAGAACTCTGGCGCGGATAGCCATAAACACTCATGGATTGACCGTTGTCCATCTTAATGTCTAAGTGCTTAACCATGCACCGGATAACAACATCATATCTGGACAACCAGTACATGCCCAAGATCACATCAAAATCATCCAGGTCTATCACCTTCAAGTCAGCAACCGATAAAAATCACCTAATAGAATCAGACAACTATGAATACCTTAGTCTGATACCACAAAATCACCAGAAGGAAACTTGACTTGAAATGCATCACCTACTTGATCGAGAGTCAAACGATGACACTCAACAAAGGCCCTAGGCACAAATGAGTGGGTAGTACCAGAATCAAAGAGAACACATGCCCAACAATTCTTTACTTTAAATTTCTCTATAAAAACACTTACATAACTAATCGAACTACCTCGAAACTACAACTACGAGCTATACAAAAATAAAACCAGGTCAGAAACTAACCTGAAAGCACTTTGATAGATGTTTGGCCCTCCTCTAGAGAGACCACGTTGAGCTTTCCCTATCCCTTGTCCAATTGTTGTGGCGGCGGCAAAGCTTGTAGTGGAACTAGTTGCAATGTGGGCTGAATCTCAGGGAATTTTGACTTGAGATGTCCTTTTTGTCCGCACTGAAAGCAGACCTTATATTTAAACTAGCAATGGGCAGCATCGTGCCCCTTTCGCTTGCACAGGGTATAAACCAAATCTCCTTTAGGAGCGCCATGAATAGCATGCACTTGCTCCTTCTTCTGAGCTCATATTTTCTTGAAACATTTCTCAAACGGGTGGCCTGGTTGGCCACAGAAACTGCGTATATCCTTGCTTCTCTTTCTCGAAGAAGAACCCGATCCCTGGGGCTACTTCCCCTCATCAGACTTCCTTTCTTCTTTTCTCTGTTGCATTCCTCGGTTCTTGGCATTGTCGATCGCCTCGACTTTTAGAGCAGCTTCCACAAATTCAGCATAGATTTCAGATCCATACGCACTAGCCAGTTCTTGAATATCATTTTGAAGACCACCCAGAAAATGTTAAACTCTGCTAGACTCTGAGGATACCATGTCAGGGGAAAAATAGCTGAGCTTACTAAATTCTACCTCATACTCACTCACTATGAGCTGTCTCTGCTTTAGGTGCAGAACATTGTTCATCAAGCATGTAACACCCCAAATCCCCACTTTGGGTTCAGGTTGGGCGCCACGGCCTACGACACGAGCGCGTCCCAGGGCGTGTCATGCTCGGGTTGAGCAGCTTGTCGAGGGCTCATTAAATACACTCGACGAAGTTCTCGAGAGGGAACACACCCTGCGACACGGGCGTGTTAGAGGGCGTGTCCTCCTCTGGTCGACGAACTGCGCTCGACGATTGTCGAGCGGCAAGTCAAGTTGAGTACACGACCTATGACACGGGCGTGTCACATGGCTATGTCCTTCTCTGGATCAGCCAAGGATGTGTGATGGTGGACACGGGTGTGTCTTGGGGTAAACGACCTGGGACACGGGCATGTCATATGGTCGTGTCCCGCTCGAGTTGAGTTGGTGGTGTACTGCCTGGGTACACGGCCACTAGACATGGCTGTGTACTGAGTGACACTGGCGTGTCAGCCATGTGACACGGGCGTGTCACATGACCGTATACTGTTCTGGATAAGTCGGTTGTGTGCCGCTTAAGGTACACGGCCTATGGCACGGGTGTGTCACAGGCCGTGTTAGCCCAAAAATACAAATTTGAGGGCAAATTGAGGTCGTTCATTTCCTTCATCTTGGATCCAAGGGTCCAGGCCCTTCCTTGCCATTATAAGGCTGAGAGTGGATGGATCACTCTCATTCCATCTTAGCCATTCTCTTTCTAAAGAGCTAGGGAGAGAGGAGAGCAAGGAAGGAAGAAGAAGAAGGGTGATGGCTGCCGCAGAAGCTTCAGCATGCTGAATCATGAGCCGAGTGCGGATTCATAGGGGCAAGGTCGTGACGGTGATTTCCATACGGCTAGATCTCATGGATCCAAAGCAATCGTCAAGGGTAACGATCTCCTTCTTGGACATGTGAAGTCCTTTCTTTATGCATAAGCATGGAATCCTCCACCAAGCGGTGGACAGCGGAAGTGATTCTACTGGGTTGATAGATGATATCCCCGATTGAGTCTGCATATATAGCCGGAAGTGTGTAGTACGGCATAGGCATGCTGTGTGAAGCCCATCCGGATGGTTAGTCTGGATTGGTGATGGTTATGTGTGAACTGGAGAGGACTCCGTGTATTGTATGGATGCGTATGAACTGTGAATGTAAGATCTTTTTTGTTGTAAGCTGATGAGTCCACATTTTACAATGATTTTTGGACTCATCTGGGCTAGTTTTATCGTCTTAGCACTACACTTGAGAGCCTTTATTGCTTATTTGTGCTTATGTACCTATTTCACGATTAAGTGCACTGTAGGCCCGCTTCTGTGTGCTTTTTGTGTTTCTATTTTGTTATTATTCTTTAGCCCTATCTCGGGGATGTGGTGTGCACATTCGGGTGGCCTTTCTGCCCCTTCTGCTGGTACAGTGGTCGTGTGTGTGCTCTGGAACTGCTCGGGAGACTCCGACGATGCAGGAATACTGTGCACGACCACTGGACTTACTGCGCATGACCACTGGTCGTGCGCCACTGTTCGTGCGCATTACACCCCCTTTTTCATAACCCTGTCTCGGTAATCGCACGAGCACTGGTCGTAGTGCGCACGACCACTGGTCGTGCGCCACTGCTCGTGCGCATATATGATGATGCTTCTTGTCCAGGTTGCAGGTTTATTTGGAAAAGCCGCACGATCATCGACCTACAGTGCGCACGACCACTGGTCGTGCGCCACTGATCGTGTGCACTGCTTCTGTTGCCTCCGT
Organism: Platanthera guangdongensis; assembly: GCA_039583875.1. Taxonomy (NCBI): domain Eukaryota; kingdom Viridiplantae; phylum Streptophyta; class Magnoliopsida; order Asparagales; family Orchidaceae; genus Platanthera; species Platanthera guangdongensis. Next base: position 141,800,885 of record CM077163.1, on the reverse strand, counting down.
ATATAAGGCCCTGCTCCGCGTTTTAGGTCAACGCCTGTCATTTGCTGCGATCGGAGAGTGCGCGGGAATCGCCATTTCACTTCTCCAGCTGCTCCATCACTTCCACCTTCGTCGGGAGGCCATTTCCAACTACTCCGAAGCTTTTCAACTCTCCGGCGAAGCCCGCGGCCATTGATGACTTCAACTCCAAGCTTTCCTGCAGAGTTGGTGAAGTAGATAACCTAGAGAACGGACTTAAAGGTGACAGATCGTTGGTACCGGAAGCCTCCTTGGACTGAGCCCGGAAGCGGATTGACAACTCGCTACTCCGGCCACGACCCGCGGTGGATCTTCATTCTCTTTTAGTTTACTCCTCTTCCACTTCATTTGTGTTATGAATGTTTTGAGCAGTGTAATGAACATTTCCATCCCTGAACATCAATTTTATTTTATAGTTAATGGAATGTTAGTATCTTCTTACGCTTGTGAGTTTTGTCTGTGAATGCGCCTCGCTCACCCCACATCCACTTCATTCCCGTTCCTTGTCCGATTGCACTCCACACAAGAACACTGCAATCCATTAGCTTCCCTTCCACTCGCCCAACTGAAGTTCGGCATCGCGGCCGACAAACCCACTCCACTTTGTGAAGCGGTGCCTTCGACCCGCATAGCTTTTACTAGTTCAGTAGATCAAACATCCACAGTCTCCCTAGTCCGCTATTTCCTTTTTGTTCTATTTTTAACTCTCATAACGATATTCTCGGTACTGTTGCCGTTCTACGCTAATTGCATTCCTCAAGAGACCGACACTCGGGGATTTATTCCCAAAACTTTATTACTTGTGCGACCGGTGCGCTTGCCGAATTACACGCATCAAGTTTTTGGCGCCGTTGCCGGGGAATGCAACTGTAGGGCGACTTCGGATGACTTCCAATATTGTTATAAGAGTTAGTATTGTTTTGTTTTGACTGCTGTTTCCTTCTAGTGTGTAGTGTTTTTGCCACAGTGAATGCAAGGCCGAGCTACAAGAGATTTTGTCGCCTAAGACCCAGAAATTGAACGTACTCTCCTAGCACGAAGACGCGCCGCAGCCACCATTTTTGCCCCAATGGGAGACCAGCTGAATATTGATGCAGGCAACCGAGTTGGAGGGATACCTCATGTCGACAGAAATGACGACGAAAATGAAGTGAATCCTCCCCAGGTCTGCGCCATGAGGGATTATACTACACCTACTGTCGAGAGCATATACCCCGGTTTCGGACCTGCTATCACCAATCCTCAGTTCGAGATTAAACCAGCTATTCTGAATATCATTCGGAACAACGCTCAGTTCTCTGAAATGGCCACTGAAGATGCCCATCTTCACCTTACAGAATTCTCCGAAATCTGCGCCACGTTCCGCTACGCTGGAATCCCAGATGAAACAGTCAAGCTCCGCCTCTTCCCTTTTTCATTAAGGGACAAAGCCAAGACATGGCTCCACTCCCTCCCACCTGGAACAGCCCCCACCTGGGAGGCTTTGACTACAAAATTCCTAGCTAAGTTCCATCCGGTGGATTGGATCATGAGCATGAGGTGCGCAATAGCCAACTTCCGGCAAGCCGATCAAGAAAGTTTAGCCGAAGTTTGGGAGCGTTTTAATGAGCTGCTGAGGAAGTGCCCTAATCATGGATTCCAAACGTGGAATCTCGTCGAAAGTTTCTACTTTGCTATTGATCCCCACCACCGAGCCATGATCGATGCTGCCTCCGGAGGAACCATCATGAATCTTGCTCCAAATGATGCTCTGAAAGTCTTACAAGACAACGCAACCCACAGTGCTTACTGGACCGCTAGAAGAAACATCCCACGAAGCACCAGTGGAGTGTTTGCCTTGGATATCCCCAAGCCTGCTCCTGCCGCCCTAGTGATGGCAATCTCATGTCAAGGGTGCGGAAGCACCGATCATCACAGCTTCGAATGCTTAGGAGTTGAGGTACAAGACAAATCTTTGTTTTTGAATAAATCAGTTAATTTTGTTGCCAATCAAAACAGGGGAGTGCCTTACGGGAATACTTACAACCCGGGGGTGAGAAATCACCCCAACTTTTCTTGGAATCCTAACACATCTGGCCAAAGATGGCAACCGGGGCAGCATCAAAACGATGCGTATGCTTCTGGTAGCCAACCACGGCCGCCTCAACCGAATTATTCCCAAGGGCCCCCCATCGTTAAGAAAACTTATTTGGAAGAGATGTTCGAGAAGTTTGTTGAGATTTCCCAAACCAACATGACAAATCAGTCCTCCTCGATGCACAAACTGGAGGCACAATTGGGCCAATTGGCTCAAGTGGTTTCGAGCACACCCAAGGCACCTTACCGAGCAACACTGAAAAGAACCCCCATGAACAGGGAAAGCGCCTTGGGGAGGACACTTCGGGAAACCGCAACGAACTTGTCATTAATTGTTAAATCCATAACATCGACACTCCGGCATTATGCGATTCTGGGGCGTCCAGCAACATACTCACTTTGCAAGATGTTGCAAAGATGCAGTTACAAGTTGACATTGAAAATCGGAAATCGCTTATCTTAGCTAATGGCAATCTGGTTGACACGGAGGGCGGTGTTCGGGACGTTGAAATCGAGGTTAATGGCACAAGTATCACCACTGACTTTCAGGTTTTGGGACCACAGGACAATAACTCCATTCCTATATTAGGAGTCCCATTCCTAACAGCCAGTGGCGCATCCCTCGACTTTTCCAAAGGCCGTGTCACTTGGCCAAACGAAGAGTCCACCCTCGATAACACATCCATACATTTTTCTTCCATCCCAAATAACAATTCTCTGAGTGTCACAGATGTCAAGCTGGATTCAGGTCCCCCCGCATTGGAAGCACATCTGGAGGAGACGCCAAAGAACAGACTCCCTCTGGAAGTCGATGAGAAGCAAGAGCTACTGGTCCACGAAGGGATCAATTGTACCAAAGCCACAACTGCCTTTCTACTGCCAGCCAACTCTGTTGTTGAGCATGGCGAACTAAGTTTTATTCGGGAGAAATCCCTGCACAATAATTTGTATAATTCTGTTAAACAATCTGTAACTTGGGCAGATCCGGTTGCCATCACGGTGTCGGATAGGCAGCCACCAACCACGACACAAGGAAACCCTACAGCCTACCTCCATTGGAAGTCTCCCACGGTGGAGAAACTGAAAGCGGCCAAGCGTTTACGCAAAGAGCGCTACGCTGCCTTCCGGCGCGTGAAAGAGTGCACTCGCAGTAATGGGACAATGCCTACTCCGAATGCAAAAAAACACTCTGTTGTTCTCTCGCATCCCACCGGGGAGACTTACCATAAATCTGCTTATAGCTGATTGTGTCATCCTCCTTCCTCTTTCCATCCTCCTTCTCGCTACTTGTTGAATGCTGGCTGCTCTACTTTTAATTTTGTTTCCTTTTGCTACTGCCAGGAACTTTCTATTTGAACTGCTAATACAGGTATTTGGTCCACCTTAAGGACGATAAACAAAAGGGCTTTCGGGAGACAACCCAAGTTGGACCGTTTGGTCCTATGCTGTGTTTGGAGCTCTATTTATTTCTTCATATATATATTTGTCCATATTTTGTTTTGCTGGCATCCTTTAATCGCAGGTGCAGGAATATTTGAGGCGCGGCAACTTGGCCTCCCTTGGACATCTCGTTGCCCGACCTGTATGCTCAATTTTGAGCATAGGTACTTCCTACCCTAGCTATTTATCCTATTTGGAATGCTGATTTTTACTCGTTGTCAACTTTAAGTCTGGGGGGGAGTATGCCTGTGGTCACTACACCGCACTTTCTGTTGCATTCCAGTTTCTTGTTTACTTATTTCTTGCTTTATGTTGCACACACTGAATCACCCACACGAGTGCGCTCTTGCCCACGCGCACAACCCGAGTTAAATTTATTGCTTTTGTGTAAACTTTAAAATATTGGTACTGGCTTAGGATTTCAGGATTGAGTAGTTCGAAACTCATGCAGTGCTCCTAATTGAATACTCATGGTTTGTGTAGAGTTAGGATAGAACTAATTTTTCTTTATGCTCGTAGATTTATTCTTTTCTGCACACGTAAATATTGTTTGTACTGCTCAAAATCTGAATCTGGGATAATCGAACAATAGTGTAGGAATGTGTGTAGCCGCCACTAGACTCGTATTGCTCGAGTCGGGGGGAAGGATCATCTTTCTCAGTGGCTAAGAACTTGCCCTAAGCTACTCTCGAAGCATTGGTGCACGGTTAGTTAAGCGTGAGCATGACGTAGGCCTTCATTTTGGCTAGTTTGAGCCTTGTTTAGCCATTCCTACCTGTTAACCATTGCATGCCAAATTTGTGCCTACCCTTCCTTTGATCCAGCTCCACTCACTTTCACCAAGGCCTGAAGCTAAACCCACCTTCGCAATCAAATGCTTGAGCTGATTTGTATTTACTGTTTTGCCGAGATTGTGATAAGTGGACATTATTTTTGGGGGTGCTGAATTTATTCCCGTTTTGATTGCTCTGTTTGGGGATTGCTAGCGTAGAAAAGAAAACAACAATTTACGAAAATAAAAAGCTGATTCGCGCAAAAGAAAAAAAACATTTATGAAAGAATTGGTTTGCGATTTCGATCCCCATCCTCTTTATTGAATTTGGTCGGGTTCAGCCGTGTTCACACCCGGATTTCAAGCTAAGTCTGCGGGCGTGTGCCCCATTCATTTCTAAGTGGCTGTTTTGGTTTGGGTTGTTTTCGCTCTCTTTGGTTGCATAGAGCCTTCATGTTTATCTTTGACTACCAAGCCGTCGCCTAAGCCCCATTTCCTCCTACAAGTCCTACTGATTCACGCTTGAGTCTAACCCGCGCCGTGGAGAGAGTGTGAACGTGCAAGCGTATGGTCCCCGACATTGGTGGATTCCTTTGGAGGTGATCCTGAGTCCTGAACTTTGGCAATGCTCACCTTAGTGGCATGCCTACTTTCTTCATGCACATGATCGCAAGATTCTACAGAATTCTAATTTTGAATAATTACAATATTTATTTACGTCTGTCGAATAGTTTAAACTACGCTGTATAATTAAAAAGTTTTTCTATTATATCTTCTATACCCATGATATATTTGATTTCTCGTCTTACTTCTTGTTGAAATTTCTGAGCCAGTTAGCTATCTTCGAGTCCACGGAGTAACGATTTGCTCGGGACGTGCAAATGGTTAAGTCTGGGGGTGTGATGAGTCCACATTTTACACTGATTTTTGGACTCATCTAGGCTAGTTTTATCGTCTTAGCACTACACTTGAGAGCCTTTATTGCTTATTTGTGCTTATGTACCTATTTCACGATTAAGTGCACTGTAGGCCCGCTTTTGTGTGCTTTCTGTGTTTCTATTTTGTTGTTATTCTTTAGCCCTATCTCGGGGATGTGGTGTGCACGTTCTGGTGGCCTTTCTGCCCCTTCTGCTGGTACAGTGGTCGTGTGCGTGCTCCGGAACTGCTCGGGAGACTCCGACGATGCAGGAATACTGCGCACGACCACTGGACTTACTGCGCACGACCACTAGTCGTGCGCCACTGTTCGTGCGCATTACACCCCCTTTTTCATAACCCTGTCTCGTTAATCGCACGAGCACTGGTCGTAGTGCGCACGACCACTGGTCGTGCGCCACTGCTCGTGCGCATATATGCTGATGCTTCTTGTCTAGGTTGCAGGTTTATTTGGAAAAGCCGCAAGATCATCGACCTACACTACGCATGACCACTGGTCGTGCGCCACTGATCGTGCGCACTGCTTCTACTGCCTCCGTATATAAGGCCCTGATCCGCGTTTTAGGTCAACGCCTGTCATTTACTGCAATCGGAGAGTGCGCGGGAATCGCCATTTCACTTCTCCAGCTGCTCCATCACTTCCACCTTCGTTGGGAGGCCATTTCCAACTACTCTGAAGCTTTTCAACTCTCCGGCGAAGCCCGCGGCCATTGATGACTTCAACTCCAAGATTTCATGCAGAGTTGGTGAAGTAGATAACCTAGAGAACGGACTTAAAGGCCTTCGAGGTGACAGATCGTTGGTACCGGAAGCCTCCTTGGACTGAGCCCGGAAGCGGATTGACAACTCGCTACTCCGGCCACGACCCGCGGTGGATCTTCATTCTCTTTTGGTTTACCCCTCTTCCCCTTCCTTTATGTTATGAATGTTTTGAGCAGTGTAATGAACATTTCTATCCATGAACATCAAGTTTATTTTATAGTTAATGGAATGTTAGTATCTTCTTATGCTTGTGAGTTTTGTCTGTGAATGCGCCTCGCTCACCCCACATCCACTTCATTCCCGTGCCTTGTCCGATTGCACTCCACACAAGAACACTGCAATCCATTAGCTTCCCTTCCACTCGCCCAACTGAAGTTCGGCATCGCGGCCGACAAACCCACTCCACTTTGCGAAGCGGTGCCTTCGACCCGCATAGCTTTTACTAGTTCAGTAGATCAAACATCCACAGTCTCCCTAGTCCGCTATTTCCTTTTTGTTCTATTTTTAACTCTCATAACGATATTCTCGGTACTGTTGCCGTTCTACGCTAATTGCATTCCTCAAGATACCGACACTCGGGGATTTATTCCCAAAACTTTATTACTTGTGCGACCGGTGCGCTTGCCGAATTACACGCATAATAAGCTCTGCGTGAGTTGTATGCTGATCTAGGATGCTTTGCATAAGCTCCTTGTATTATGAGCACTGTGAGCGATGTTTGCTCTGAGAGAGCAGAAACCTGCGGCTGATTAGGAGGGAAAGTCGACCCACATCAAGATCTACGATATTGACGAATTGAGCAACGAGAAAAGGCTGACCTACACCTGGTTATTCGGGAGATTAATTGGTGGCAATGCTTGGGAGGACGCGGGGCAGACCCGGCTTGCTGCACCACAGTGGTGGGTCGATCTAAATGCTTAAGTTTGTCGTGAGGTTAGCACCTCTGAGTGGTATGGGCGGAATGTTCCCAGCATGCGTGTTGTGCTAACTCGGACCGACCAGCCAACATGTTAAAATACTCTGATCAGTGGTGATTCCAAGGAGTACGGTACACCGTAAATGTGCCCTGAGTGCACGGAACGTTTGGCGGAGGCCGGCATTTGTGATGTGGTGCGTGAAAGCACTTATTGTGATATATAGATTGTGATTGCAATGCATACAGGGAGGGAACCGCTGCCCCTGGTAAGGGATAGGGTCGTTATAATTGGTCAGCTAAAGCTGACCGTTGCTTTGTTTACCATCCTTGGGGTGGATGTCCAACTGCAGGTGTTGGCGGGCTGAATTGGATTGAATGGATTGAACCCCTGCAGCTTAAAGGCCCATGAGGGCCGTGCGAAGAATTCTTGGATTTCATGGGTGGCCGGCCTGCGTGCCGATGTATGAAGTCATATTTGTAAAGAGTAACTTGTAAGGCCTTAATTCCATGAGCGTGTGTGCGTTTGTATACATTCACGGTTATATATATAAATGTGTAGTTTATATATTTAGTGGACATTCAGTATGTTGAGTTCTTACAACTTAAAATGCTCCCGCTAGAATGCTATGAGTTAGGGTGCGAGTAGATTGTGATTTTGATATACATAAGTGACTCTGTCGTTTGTTTGTGAAATATGGCGTGGGGCCCTGGCCGACCCACCATTATATTCCATATGACGAATAGAGCCGTTACAAAGTGGTATCAGAGCCAGGTTTAGATTTTTGGGAAGGAGAATATAATTGAACTCAAGAATGTACACTAGGAAGGTAATACATGCACGTGAGGAGCGTGAGTCTGTAGTAAATGTATGTTTGTCATTATGGAATGGATGTAACTGGTGTTTTGTACATTGATAGGTGACGAGGAGTGTTGCTGGGCAGTCTAAGACCCAGCATTAAGATGAGAGTGCGTCACCAGCTGAGGCGCCTACACCTCCCTCGGTGGAGACCAAATGTGTGGTTACCGAGATGGTGTTCGCAATGTTACATGCACAGCCTATTGGGAAGGCAAGGCCTATAGGGGTGCCAGTACGGCTTGGTGCAAGGCAAGAGCATGTGGAGGATGTGGTTGATGAGCAAAGAGCTGATGAGCAACTGAAGTGGTTTATGGAGTTTCATCCACCTACGTTTGGAGGAACAGGTTCCGCAACGAAGGCTGAAGATTGGCTCGCAAGAGTGAAGAGGATCCTAACAGCAATCAGGACTGCGGAGGTGCAGAAAGTTACCTTAGCCACTTTTCTGTTGGAAGGAGATGCAAGGCTTTGGTGGGAGGAAGTGGAATTGCACCACTTGGCAGGTCGAGGATTAGAAGAGATATCGATCGAAGAATTCTCACGATTATTTCTGGCCAAGTACTTGCCAATGTCGCAGCGAATCGCTATAGAAAATGAGTTCCAATGTTTGGTGGAGGGTGAGAGCAATGTTGAAACGTACCTGCATGAGTTTACCAGGCTGGGGCGCTATGTGGGGTCTACCTTCGCTGAGGAAGCGCGAAAGACGAATCGATTTTATGATGGATTGCATGATGTGTTGGGTTTGGCACTCACGAGTTCGGTGAACCAAGGCTTCCAAGTGTTAGTAGATACAGCCCGGGCGATGGAGAAAGATTTGAAACATGTACAGGACAAGAAGAACTTGGCGGCGGAAAAGCCGAAATTCAAAGTTCCACAGTCGGAACAATTAGAGTTTAGGAAACGAGATAAGAAGAGGTTCAGGTCTGCTGAACAAACTTCTTCGAATGTTGCTTCAGGAGCAACATATGGGCAAGGACGTGTTGAGACACGTACATGTTTTAAATGTGGGAAGCAAGGACATTTAGCCAACAATTGTTGGAGTGGCTCTTCAAGGGGTGAGAAGAAGATGGGTGCGTCTTATGAGGAAAAGGAGTAAAGCAGTGACCGAGTCATCTGCATCCCGGACGCAACCTCGAGTGTACAATCTTGAATTACAGGAGACTCAAATCTCAACTGGTGAAGTACAGTAGCCTCGAGTGTTTAGTTTGGAAATACAAGAGACGATAAAACGGCTTATGCGAGATGCGGATGAGCGGAAGTAAACTGAAGAGTGAACTATGTTACTTTTGTGATGTACATATATGATGTATGGAGGGATGAACGATGTGATGTTTGTTTACACCTTCTTTTATCCAGGTGATCATTTGATCAAGGTGTAAGAAAGGACTGGTTTTGTTGGTGTATGTATACTGGGGTATGTGTATGGTATGTATGTATGACATGTTAATGAATTGTTTTGTGCGATGTCGTGGGGCGGGACAAGCTGTGGCCTTTGAGCTCTAACTTGTATCATTTTACCAAGGAACAGCGTGGTTATGTTGATGTCTACAGCTGAGCTAAATTTCGGGACGAAATTTCTTGTAAGGAGGGGAGGGTTGTAACACCCCAATTCCCAACTTTGGGTTCAGGTTGGGAGACACGGCCTGGGACACGGGCGCGTCCTAGGGCAAGCCCTGCTTGGGTTGAGCAGCTTGTAGAGTGCTCGATGAAATGCACTCGATGAAGTTCTCGAGTAAGAACACGCCCTGTGATACGGGCGTGTCAGAGGGCGTGTTCTCCTCTGGTCTACGAACTGCACTCGACGATTGTCGAGCGGCAAGTCAATTTGAGTAGACGGTCTGTGACACGGGCGTGTCACATGGCCGTGTCCTTCTCTGGATCAGTCATGGATGTGTGCTGGTGGACACGGGTGTGTCTTGGGGTACACTGTCTGGGATACGGGCATGTCCTATGGCCGTGTCCTGCTCGGGTTGAGTTGGTGGTGTACTGCCTGAGGTACACGGCCACTAGACATGGGCATGTACTGAGTGACACGGGCATGTTAGCCATGTGACACGGGCATGTCACATGACCATGTACTGTTCTGGATAAGTCGGATGTGTGCCGCTTAAGGTACACGGCATGTGACATGGGCGTGTTCCAGGCCGTGTCAGCCCAAAAATACAGATTTGAGGGAAAATCGAGGCTGTTCATTTCCTTCATCTTGGATCCAAGGGTTCAGGCCCTTCCGTTCCATTATAAGGCTGAGAGTGGATGGATCACTCTCATTCCATCTTAGTCATTCTCTTTCTAAAGAGCTGGGGAGAGAGGAGAGCAAGGAAGGAAGAAGAAGAAGGGAGACGGCTGCCGGAGAAGCTTCAGCGTGCTGAATTGTGAGACGAGTGTGGATTCGTGGAGGCAAGGCCATGGCGGTGATTTCCATCCAGCTAGATCTCATGGCTCCAAAGCGATCGTCAAGGGTAACAATCTCCTTCTTGGACATTTGAAGGCTTTTCTTTATGCATAAGCATGGAATCCTCCACCAAATGGTGGACAGCGGAAGTGATTCTACTGGTTTGATAGTTGATATCCCCGATTGAGTCTGCATCTAGAGCCGGAAGTGTGTAGTACGGCATAGGCATGTTGTGTGAAGCCCATTCGGACGGTTAGTCTGGATTGGTGATGGTTATGTGTGAACTGGAGAAGACTCCGTGTATTGTATGGATGTGTGTGAACTGTGAATGTAAGCTCTTTTTTGTTGTAAGCTCTGCGTGAGCTATATGCTGATCAAGGATGCTTTGCGTAAGCTCCTTGTGTTGTGAGCGCTGTGAGCGTTGTTTACTCTGAGAGAGCAGAAAGCTGCGGCTGATCATGAGGGAAAGTCGACCCGCGTCAAGATCTGCGGTATTGACGAATTAAGCAACTTGAGAAGGCTGACCTACACCTGGTTATTTAGGAGATTGATTGGTGGCAATGCTTGGGAGGACGCGGGGCATACCCGGCTTGTCTCACCATAGTAGTGGGTCAATCTAAATGCTCAAGTTTGTCGTGAGGTTAGCACCTCTGAGTGGTATGGGCAGAATGTTCACAGAATGCGCGTTGTGGTGACCAGGACCGGCCAGCCAACATGTTAAAAGCCTCTGATCGGTGGTGATGCCAAGGAGTCCGGTACACCGTAAATGTGCCCTGAGTGCACGGAATGTTTGATGGAGGCCGGCGTTTGTGATGTGGTGCGTGAAAGTACTTGTTGTGATATATAGATTGAGATTGCAATGCATATAGGGAGGCAACCGCTGCCCCAGGTAAGGGGTAGGGACGTTATAATTGATCAGCTAAACTAACCATTGTTATGTTTACCATCCTTGGGGTGTATGTCCAACTGTAGGTGTTGGCGGGCTGAATTGGATTGAATGGATTAAACCACTGCTGCTTAAAGGCCCATGGAGGCCGTGCGAAGATTTCTTGGATTTCATGTGTAGCCGGCCTTCGTGCCGATGTATGAAGCCATATTTGTAAAAAGTAACTTGTAAGGCCTTAAGTCCATGAGCGTGTGTGCGTTTGTATACATTCCTAGTTATATATATAAATGTGTAGTTTATATATTTAGTGGGCATTCAGTATGTTGAGTTCTTACAACTTAAAATGCTCCCGCTAGAATGCTCTGAGTTAGGGTGCGAGTAGATTGTGATTTTGATATTCATAAGTGACTCTGCCATTTATTTGTGAAATATGGTGCGGAGCCCCGGCTAGACCCACCGTTATATTCCATATGACGAATGGAGGCGTTACAAAGCAGTCCTGCTCGACCGATGGTGGAAACTTTCTCAGCAATCGCTCCTTGAAGGCTTCCTGTGAACATCCATCCTTCAAGTTTTACTTTTCTATCAGCCACCAACTCTATGCAACTCCCTTGAGCTGATAAACAGCGACCATCACTCTCTGGTCGGTAGAAACTCCGGAGTAAGAGAACATCTCCTCGATGGCTATAATCTAGTCATCCAGATACATGAAGTCCACCATACCATCATAGGTAGGGGGTCCCGGTCGCTGGAAGTGTGAAATAAAGTTCATCTCCGGTGGCAGCATAGCTGGGGGCACCAGAGGAGTAGGAACGGCCTAACCCATAGCAGGGTCCTGAACTCTAAGCGGTTGACCTGACACAACAGTCAACAAGGCTTGGATCTGCGATTGCATCTCCAACATTTGCCAAGAGAAAGCTTCGTTGCTCTGCAGCAATCCTTCTTTTACGGACTCATTCTGAGATCCAGACGACTCACCCTCAGATTGGGGAGTCAACCTAGTCGTAGGACGTCTCGACATCCTAATATCACAATTAACAACTAATTAAAACCTAGTTTACTACAAGAACTACCAATCTTAGTTCAGACAATACATGTACAAATATTTGCTCAACCTACTAACTTGCTCTGGGATAGTATTAATGATGTCATGCCAAAACTTAGGATGATATACCATCATCCGATTGACTCATGTGCCTAAACCATGCATGCATGAATTTCTTATTCTTTTTGACTCAAACTCATGTGTGTACGTATGTCATCATGAAAATCTTTAGCTTGATAGTGTGTTAATGCATTGTTATGTCATTTATGTTGTGTTATGCAATCTAAAAGGGCTTTAATCCATGTTATGAGCGGCGTACACATGAAATGTTATGCATCCCATACTACATAACATCGCAAGCAACGAAAAAAGAAAACATGCTAATGAGCACCCATGTGATGGTGGTTATGCATCCCATACTACATAAGCGTCACATGTTGCCACCTATGGTGGATCCATATACAAACATATATTATGCATATCATACTACATAAAATGCCCTGTATACTTCTCATCATGCTTATGAGTGTAGTGTTCATGCTTCAGCCAATACGTACTGATGACTCATTGTTGTGTGTATGAAATGACACTAGACAACTAACACTAGCTGGAGATGGTTACTCGACCAATTGTCTAACAAGCCATCCCTCAGATATAAATTGTCACAACCCACATTTCCTCTGAATTTAAGTGTATATCAGAGTAAGAGAAAACACGGGTCATGATGCATCATCATGCAAGGGATAATTGCAGACGCTGAGGCAATACTCCAACTCTACATTTTATATGAAATTCATAAGTATTTATGAAGAAAATCCAGTTAAGTTTGATTAATTATCTGTATCCCTCGGCTCAGTGGATCACTAGTCCACAAGTAAAGATATAATTATATGTTGCAGGAAAAAAATAGTTTATTTACAATGGTTAACACCCTACATGAGCATAAACATCCCAATGGACAACTCATGTAATGCATACCTCTAAGTTTTTAACATAAGTATAAAAATAATTTGTATGCTAGTTAAAATATGGTGACATTAGCTTTAAGAGATGACATGAATGTGGTAATAGAAATGATACTTTTTTACTTTTAAAATAACTAACATGCAACCTAACATAAAACCTCCCAAAGAGTAAGTAGCAACCAATAAATCCTACAAAAGTGACTTAGCAGCTAGCAAGCACTTAACATTTAAACAAAATCATGTGTGTGTCAACAACCTGACATGAACCCACCAAAATAATGTATGTCTGAACTAAAGGAAAAGTAAACTACAACTACCTCACAACTGGTGAGGAATAGACAACTGCAGAACACCAGCCTAAATCCGAAACTCTTAGCCGCTCAACTATCTACTGCTCCAAACCTGAGGCATTCACAAGAAAGGAATACCATAGCAAGATTATAAAAGTGGTGATCAGAGATCATAAGATTAGCAAAGAACCAGAAAGAAGTAACAGGTTACCAACCCAAAACATGAGAAAACTGCCTACTTTCAGCAAATCAATCATATGACAAAAGTGAAGGCTTACTTATAGAGTTCAATAGAAAGGTGGTTTCACCAAGTGCGGAATAAAGCCATGCTTTGAGAATATCAGCAAAGATAAGTAGAATAACATATATCTATACAAAACGAGGAGAGAGACTTAATAACTTTACTCCTGTGAATCATTAACACTGGTAAGAAATGGTCCTAAGTCGGTGGCCACATTGTCCAACTCGAACTTAAAGATCCAAAACATTTCAAAAAGGTAATGTGGTGGTGGCAATATTATCCAACCCAACCAGGCAGTCCAAATGTCTTAATAGGACACTAGGGTGGTGGCCTCAATATCCAACTCAACCCATCTATCCAAACATATAAGCGAGGTGTTATGAAGGTGGTCACACTGTCCAACTCAACTCACAGTCCAATAAAAATCACAATAGTGTAATGATTCATGATTTTACTCTGTGTTGCGGGTCCTGTATCCACTACCAACCAAAGGTCATACTTAACACCCATAAACACATATAACCTCAACTAAACCACAGGAACTCTCCTTTGTCATAAAGGAAGAAAGTTCCCAAGTAAAAAATCATTATAAGTCATACTCGATGATTTCGACTTAATTCGGTGAGAAATTTTAGAGTCAAGCTGATTCAAAACAAGCAGCTTTGAATAGCTCGATATACAAAGAATTGGTGAAATAACACTAGTCTAAGGGAAAAGCGTCGAGTACACTCGACGCTACGTCGAGTGCATTCAATGTACTCGACACCAGCCAGCTTCACTCAGCGAAAAGCACTTCGATCAATGCCGTGTTGAGTCCACTCAATGCTGTCAACGGTCATTTTGACAGCCACAAAATTTCTCAATGGCGAGGGTTCACTCAACCCCGCGTTGAATGCACTTAATGTACGCAATTCTTTATAACTTAAGACAAAATTTTCAATGGATGCCATTGAGTGTATTCAGCTCACTCAATGTCGCGTTGAGGGTATAACACTCACTCAATGCTTTTTAACTTAGCTTCTCAGACCACACTGCAAGGCGTTGAGGGCATTCAACACACTCAACACTTTGGACTTAGGCTAAAAACTGGATTTCAGTGCCAAGGCTACACTCAACGCCTAACCTGCACGACGAAATTGCTTAGGTCTATGGATCCGTTCGACGAATTTGTTATGTTCGATCAATTTGCCTTCTATTCGACGAACTCCGTTCGACGAATTTACAGTCTGTTGGACGAACTCCGTTCGATGAATTTGCCTAGGTATAATATTCCAATTTGACTAATTTAACCTTACTCCTCCTGATAATTGTCGAAATGTACTTGGACAATTCTCAGCCTATAGCTGATGACTCCAACCACTCATAACCGACAACATTAAGATTTACAGCTACTAATTCGAAGGATTAATCTTTCCAAGAACCATAATTGATGACATCTAATCCCTCATATACAATGAATTAAACCAGGTTTAACTGACATACAAATCGGCGGGTTAGAACCGATTAACAGTCATAAAATCAATGGATTTACTTGCCTACAGTCATATAATCATCCAACAATCTTGTTCATATTATTCCCAAATTCAACAATTACTCGGGAATCTCCTACAGGATCGATTATATTGAACTTGGTCGGAAAACTATACCATAAAGCAGATCGTCAATGGCCGGATCTAACCCTACTCCCAGAAACTACAAAGGGAAGAACAGTACGGAAAATATACAAGGAAAAGAAAAGCTTGGCAAGGGAAAGAAGTCACCACTTGCCTCAAATCGCCGAATTCGGCCACGTAAACGCTCCTCCTCAAGAATCTGGCGCAAGAACCCCTAAGCAACACATCCTGAAAATTTTTGAGAGGAAGGAAGGTTAAAACTACAACCTAGACCTCTAAAAACCATGAAACAGGTAGAACTTATCGTTGAAACGTAGATATAGGTGAGAGCTATCCTGATCTACTCTTCGACAATGATTTCATACATCGGAGCTCCTACAATCGACGGTCAAAGGCTCTCCAAAGATCGCCTCTTTCTCTCTTACGCAAACAGGCTGACGGTTTCCAGAAAAAGGCAATGAATAGGGTTTTCGTCTTATCGCAAGGCTATTTATACTTATAGATATAAGTATTATAAAAATAATTTACCATTATTTAATCATCCAAACGTCTCAAAATTCGCACCAATAAGGATTTCAACGAAAATCGTACCGTAGCTAAATGTCGACGCTACGAATCCAATGGCGAAGTTGAAATTAAAATCAGACAATTTAAACACGGGAAAAATCTCCCGAAGTCAAAATAACATCATTCCCAAAAAAAGGCTCCACTGTATTCCAGAACGAACCCCGGCTCGCAAGGGAATATCAAAACACCGGAGAAATTAGGCAAGTCAATACTCCTAAACCAAAACCTCGGATGCCAACGAGGAAAAATCACGCTCCGACAACGGTAACCACCAACTAAGGGTTAACGCAATGCCCTAATGTCAAATTTATGCCAACAAAAGAATTAAATCAAACATAGAAAAATCAGGGGCGTTACACTTATACTTTATATTGAAGTGGATACTAGAAATTAAATATTCACAAGAACATAGTACAAGCAATCCAGAGAGCAAACAAAAATTTTGTAGTAGTTCCCCTATATACGGTACATACACTTTCCCCTTTCTTCCTCACTAGAAATATGGTTGATAAGGTTATATCTCCTCCTCTTCAATTCAGTTCAATGATCTTACATACTCAGTTTCTATTAAGAAACCTAAAACTCAGACCCATTGGTCCTACCTCAGAGATTCACCCAATCTCCTACCTCAAGTCCCTTAAGAACACTACCTCATCCTTTATAACACAGGCTTACAACTCAGTGATCCCACACAAATCACCTACCTCAGGTTCCTCAAGAATCCTACCACGGCCTTTATAACACATGCTTACAACTCAGTGATTGTCACAACCCGCATTTTCACGGCATATAATAACCTATCAGAGTAAGGGAAAATGCGCGTCATGATGCCACGTCAGCAAGGTATAACTGCGAACGCTCAGGCAAACACCCACTTAATTATGTAGAAAGATTCTTTAAGTTATTTTAAGTTAAAAATTAGTTTAAGTGCAGAAGTTAGTCATATCCCTCAGCTTAGTGGTTCATCTAGTCCACGATAAAAATATAATTATACGCTGCGGAAGATACTTGTTTAGATTGACTCCAATAACCTACATGAGTGTAAACGCCCTCAAAGAACAACCCATGCTATACAAGACGCTAAATTTATAATAGTAGTAAAGATAGCTTTTACGGTCGCTAAATATAACAAGTTAGAGTTTTAAATTACGCAATGCTAGTAGTAGATTTATACTTGAAAATACCTAACATGCATTCCTAGCATAAATCCTCCCAGAGAGCAAGTAATCCACATCCACATATAGAAAACTAAGTAGCTAGCAAGTATCTAAAAATAACAATTCTATGGGCGTCAACAAACTGACACGAACCCACGTACAAAATAGTATGTCTGAACCAGTAAAACAAAAAGACAACAATCTACCTCGCTAAGACGAGTTAACAACCACGGCCAACACTGCCGCCCAGAAACTCCAACACCAGCTCTGCTATCTGCTACTGCTCTGAACCTAAGGCATTCCAAAGACAACACCTCAGCAAGAAAATACAAATGGTGGCAGAATAATGGGCCAAAATAAACAAAGGTCAAAAAGGTACCAACCCAAGACCAAAAACATTGATGTAAAGTATAAAAAGAAATAAGGCATCAACAGGAAAGGAACTATTACATGATTCGTCGCGTACAACAAGAGTAGACCAGACGCACGAGGATATAAGGTGACAACATGAATAAATCATAAGGAAGAAGCACAAAACCTTTATTAGGCACTTGTGGCCGACACTACCCAAAAACATAGGAGAGGTGGTCACTCAACTGGACACACCCTCATGAATATATTATCCGTCTAACTGCGAGGGAGTCTCATACCATCCACCATACACCGCAGTCGCCCAAAAACCTGGTAGACTTCCACAAGGTACTAATAAAGGCATCAAACATTGCGGAGGTGGTTCCGTCCACTAACTCCCGCAATCAAGAAAAACCCACAAAGAAACCACCACATATCTCGAGATTTGGCACTTCAGATTCTACTTGACCTTTCTAGATTCAAGACATGGTTGATCAACCTTAAGGAACAATTCATAATCCTAGATAAACTCTAATACGTTCAATAACGATAGATAAGGCGTTTAAAGGCATCAATAAGACACATCAAGAACTATTAAACATATCCTGACAAGATCGAGTTCACCATGACAAAATTTTACAACATCAAGTGATCATCAAGAAGGTTAATCATAGCAATAAATTGGAAGACAAGTTGCAGAAAATTTTAAAGAAAATAAAAAAAAACTTAGCTGTTACCGTCAAATCGGACAATGAGAAATGAGGGAAAACCACCACTTGCCTTGGTTTTACCGGAAAAGATCTCCAATTCACTCCACGTCGCAGATCGGGGCAAAAGAAGATGGGGGAAGTTGAAATCTGTACAAAAATGGCCGAAATAGAGGTTAGGGCCGAAAAACCCTAACGAGAAAACTCTAGGAATGGGGAAAGTTTTAACACAATGGCTTAGCTCTCGACGAGAGCTTTCCAGATCAATACTCGGTTGAAGATTTCGAGCACCGGAGCACCGTTGGCGGCCATCGGAAGATTCATGAACGGTTTCATCTCTCTCCCACGTCTCTCTGGTTCGGGTCAGAATTTTGGAGAGGATGAAGTTTTTCTCTAATAAGAGTATATATATATATATATATTTTGTGTGTGTGTGTGTGTGTAATTATAAAACGTTTTGTCTAAAAGCGGACTATTTACGAGCAGGTGCGCGGAAAATGAAAATAGAGGTTTAGAATTGCTTCAAATCAAAAAAGTGTCCAACATGAAAGTTGTAGATCTCGTCGAGACGAACAAATTTCAAGTTAACCATGTTTCCATACGACATTGTTTTGACACTCAAAAAGGCTCCCGAAAGCAAAATGCAACGAACTACACGAGAACAAGTTTACGAGTACTCGAGAGGTAGAAAATAGGCTACTCGAGTAAGCAGAAAATAGTCACTCGTGTATAAAAAAGTACTCGAGTATAAAAATATTAGTACTCGAGTATGAGAATAATCACTTGAGTAGGCCGAGAAGCAACACTCGAGAGCAGAACAATTTACTCGAGTAGAACTGTAGTGCTCGAGAGGAGGATACAAAGCACTTGAGAGGTACAGGAGTTGGTACTCGAGAGAAGAAGCAGCAACTCGAGAAGAAACAATTAAAGAACAGTGTTAGGAATAGTGCTTTTTAAAAAAATATCCAAAATCAAACTATATAGATGAATAGGGAATCACTTTTTTGAATAGTATTTTAATATTAAAATATTCATATTTATATTTTTGAACAGAGAATACGAGTTCAAAAATGATGCCCGAACGCGCGCCGAATCAAACGAAATTTGTACCGTAGGCGAACACAGACACTACGAACACAACGGCGAAGTCAAAACCTAAATCCGATAAGCCATTCTCGTGATATAAATTTTCAAAGTGTACGACGAACATAAATTCCACAAAACATCAGAAAATCGTCGATGGCCAAATATCACTCGGATCGCGACGAAACTTGACGATCAAGTCCAAAATTACTAAACTTAAATTCCAAACGCAAAATTTTCCCATTATAATAAGAATTCGGCCAACTCGACCACACAGACGCAAAAATGCCTTAGCGGCATTGCGCCGCCAACTCGACGTTAAAAGTAACGCCACGACGTCATAAATATGACGATGCCCATACAAATAAAATCATCAAAAAATCGGGGGCGTTACAGTCACTCCTCCTAAAAAGAAGTTTCGTCCCGAAACTTAACACAACTCCAAAACCAAAGCAAAAGGATAAAATCAAACATGACTGAAAACATAAAGACATACCCGAAATTAAGAGAAGAGGTGCAGATGAGATTCCCTTGTTGCCGATTCCAATTCCCACGTCGCGCTCTCGACGTCTTGATTTCTCCAAAGAATCTTGACCATGGGGATGGTCTTTTTTCGCAACACACGCTCTTGGGAATCTAGAATACAAATAGGTTCTTCCATATACGTAAGGTTGGGCAGAATCTGGGGTATCGAGTCGAGGACTTGACGATCATTTCGAACACACTTCCGCAACTGGCTCACATGGAACACATCATGGACACCAGGGAAGGTCGCAGGCAAATCCAGCCTACAGGCTGACACTTTGATGCGCTCAAGAATTTGGAAATGTCCCACGTACCGAGGGTCTAACTTGTGATTCCTTCCAAACCTTTTAACGCCAGACATCGGAGAAACCTTCAGAAAAACCAAGTCCCCAACGGTAAACTCCAGATTGACCCTTCGTTGATTAGCATACTTGTCATAGTACTCTCGAGCCACACTGAGCTTTTCTCGGATATGAGTCACAGTATAATTCATCTCCTCAAGGGCTTCCGGATCTAGCAACGGTCTCTCACCAACTTCAGCCCAAAATAAAGGAGTTCTACAACGCCTCCCATATAAGGCCTCAAACGGGGCATCTGCAAACTCTCTTGATAACTATTATTGTATGCAAATTCCATAAGTCTAAGATGCTCATCCCAAGCATCACCATAATCCAAAATATAACACTTGATCATGTCTTCTACGATCTGATTTACTCTTTCCGTCTGACCATTCGTCTGCGGATGATAGGCGGTGGAATACCTTAAATTGGTACCCAACCCCTCCTGTAAACTCTTCCAAAAGTGAGACGTAAATCTGGAGTCCCAATCCGATACAATGTTAATAGGCACTCCATGTAATCTGATGACCTCTTCAAGATATAGCTCAGCTATCTTCTTCATTGAATACCCAATCTTAAAGGGAACAAAGTGAGCACACTTTGTCAATCTATCGACTATCACCCAAACAGAGTCGTGCCCACGGGGATATTTTGATAGACCGGTGATAAAATCCATTGAAATACTCTCCCATTTCAAACTTGAAATATCGAGCGGTGTCAATTTACCATCGGGCCTTATATGATCAGCCTTAACACACTGACACGTATAATATTCTGATAAAAACTTCGCGATATCGTTCTTCATCCCCGACCACCAAACAATTTGCTTTAGGTCTATATACATCTTAGTGGAACCAGGGTGGTAGGCTACACTGGAACCATGAGCTTCTGCACAGATCTTAGCCCGACTGTCGCCAAAGGTAGGGACGCAAAATATACCCCGATACTTCAAGGTATCCAACTCATCCAAGGAGAAATCTGGTAGCTCTCCCTTCACAGTTCTATTCCGGAGGTGCAACAAATCAGGATCATCCTTCTGATGTGCTCGAGTAAGGGAAATCCAAGAGGGTTCTTCTACTTCTAGACTAGCAGGCACACTACAACTCCCAACCTCAATATCCATCAACAAGAATTCTTCTACCAAGGAGTGTACCTACAGATTAAAAAATTTAGCGGTCTTTATACTCAAAGCATCGGCTACTACATTAGCCTTTCCTGGATGATAAAGAATTTCACTTCATAATACGCCACATATTTTAACCACTGACGCTGGCGCAGATTTAGTTCCTTCTGAGTGAAGACGTACTTCAAACTCTTATGGTCCGTATAGATCTTGCACAATGCGCAATACAATAAGTGTCGCCAAAGCTTCAGCGCATAAATTACAGCAACAAACTCCAAACCATGCATAGGATAGTTTCTCTCGTGAATCTTCAGTTGCCTCGATCCATACCTGATTACCTTACCATCTTGCATTAAAACACAACCAAAACTGATGTGTGATGCATCAACATACACAGCATACTCAACTCCTTTAGTGGGTAAGGTTAAAATTGGAGCAGTACATAATTTCTTCTTCAGTTCTTGGAAAGCTTCTTCACACTTATCATTCCAAATGAATGCAGTATTCTTCTGAGTAAGTCTAGTTAGAGGAGCAGACAACACCGAAAACCCTTCCACGAATCTTCTATAATAGCCAGCCAGGCCTAAGAAGCTCCTAATCTCCATAGGTGTAGAAGGTCTCTCTCATTCCATCACAGCAGAAATCTTGGTCGGGTCAATAGAAATACCGTCCTTGCTTACAACATGACCCAGAAAGGACACCTGAGGTAGACAGAACTCACACTTGCTCAACTTCGCATATAACTTATGCTCCCTCAGGGTCGACAAAATCAAACGCAAATGCTGAGTATGCTCCTCAACATTGCGGGAATACACCAAGACATCATTTATAAACACGATAACGAATCGGTCCAAGAAATCCTTAAACACCATATTCATCAAATCCATGAAAGCAGAGGGTGCATTGGTTAAACAGAAAGACATTACCAAAAACTCATAATGTCCATGTCGCGAATGGAAAGCGATTCGTGGAATATCTGCCTCACGAATTCTCAACTGGGGATCGATCTTGAGCGAAGATCGATCTTTGAAAATACCCAGCTACCACGCAACTGATCGAACAGATCATCAATCCTTGGCAGGGGATATTTATTCTTAATGGTCACCTTATTAAATTCTTTGTAATCAATGCAAAGCCTCAACGATCCATCTTCTTCTTGACGAACAAAATAGGAGCACCCCACGGAGAAGAACTTGGTCTAATAAAACTACACCTCAGCAACTCATCGAGCTGAGTACGCAACTCATCCAACTCACGCGGAGCCATACGGTACTGTGCTTTGGCAATAGGACGGGTACCTGGCTCGAGGTCTATCACAAACTATATCTCCCTTTCAGGAGGAAGTCCTGGAAGACTATCAGGAAAGACATCTGGAAACTCTCGTACCACCGAGACATCCTCAAGATGTGGCGTAAAAAAAGCTGTTTCCAGAGCAGAAATAGAAACTAAAAATGCCCCGCAACCAGACTCTATAGCACGATATGCACGTACCATAGAAATGACAGGGGAAACCCTGTCCTGAAATCCATAGACGCTCATAGGTTGTCTGTCGCCCATCCCGAAATCCAGTCCCTTAGCCTTGCACTGGATGACCGCATCATATTTGGACAGCCAGTCCATGCCCAAAATCACATCAAAATCAGCCAGATCCAAAATCATCAGATCCACAAAGGCCAGAAAATTGCCAAGATAAATAGGGCATCTCAGAACTCCCTAACTAGATATCACTGAATCACCGGAGGGAATCTTGACATTGAAGGAGTCTCCAAATTGATCCACATCCACGCAATATTTATCAACAAACCTCCGAGCCAAAAAGGAATGGGTGGCACTCGAATCGAAAAGAACGCGCGCCCACCTATTCTGCACCTTAAACTCCCCTAAGACTGAAGCATACATAACTAAATGAATGATAACTAGGACAACAATGATAAAAAATAAAGATAAATTAAACTGGGGCTAACCTGATATCACTTGCGTAGAGGTTTGAGCTTCCTCGCTGGTCATCACGTTCAACTTTCCTTTTCCTTTATCCAGGTTTGGTGGCGGCGGTAGAGCTCGAAGCGGGGCCGGCTGCAGTGAGGACTGAGCCTGGGGACATGAAGATTTTTGGTGTCCCTTCTGCCTGCATTGGAATCAAATCATTTCTTTCATCCAGCACCGACTCACGTCATGACCCTTCCTTGCAAAGAACGTGCACACTAGATCTCCCTTGGGTGCACCTTGGATGGCGTGCACCTACTACTGCTTCAGGGTGGCATTCCTCTTGAAACACCTTTCGTAAGGGTGGCCAGGATGACAACAGAAGCTACACACTTCATTACTTTTCTTCTTCGAAGAAGGGACAGATGCCCTGGAGCTACCATCCTCAACACCTTTCCTTTTCTCTTTCCTCGCCGCAGCACCTCGATTCTTGGCATTCTCGATCGTATCGAGCTTCAAAGCGGCTTCCACTGCTTTAGTATAATTTTCAGCTCGATAAATGCATGCCCACTGCTGGACATCGCTTCTTAATCCTCTAAGGGAACCCTTCACTCTAACCTCCTTAGAAGCTACCAAATCAAGAGCAAATCTACTCAGTTTGCTAAACTCAATCTCGTACTCGCTCACGGTGAGTTGTCTCTGCTTCAGATGCAGGAAGTTATTCATTAGGCAGTCCTGCTCAACCGAGGGTAGAAACTTTTTCAGCAGCATCTTCTTAAAAGATTCCCAAGAAAATCCTTCCTTCAGACTCTCCCTTTCCCGAATCCACCAACTCTATGTCAGGCCTTTTAACTGATAGGCTGCAATCATCACCTTCTGGGCTTCTAGAATTCCGGAATACGAAAACATCTCCTCGATGGAGATGATCCAATCATCTAAAATCATAAAGTCGGCACTCCCGTCGTAGATGGGAGGTCCCAACCGCTGGAAGTGCGATATGAAATTCATTTCTGGTGGTATCGCCATCGGGGCCACTAGAGGAGCAGGGGTATCGGGAACGGCTTGGCCCAAGGCAGGATCTTGCACTAAAGGTTGTTGTGCGGGAGCGGCAGACAGCAAAGACTAAATTTGCGATTGTATCGTAACTAATTGCCTCGATAGAGCCACGTTGCTCTGACGCAGACTCTCGATAATCGCATCACTTTGTGCACCTGATGACTCGCCCTCCAACTAGGGAGTCGATCTCGTCGCAGGATGCTTTGGCGGCATTTCTAAAAAGCAAACGGACAACTCATCAAAATCCTAGCTTACAACAAAGTCATACGACTAGTTCAGACCATATTTAAAAGACACTTGCTTACGCTGCAACTTGCTCTGGGATTTTATAATGATGTTATGTCCTACTCAGGATGAAATCCTCTCATCCTATTGACTATTATGCCTATGACATGAATGCATGTATTCTTTATTCTTATTTAAAATCATGTGTGTACATGTGTCATCATGTAAACCTTAACTTAGCATGTGTGCTTATGCGATGATATGCAATGTATGCAGTGTTATGCATTCAAAAAAAGGACATTAATGCATGCATGAGCGGCGTACACATGAAATGTTATGCATCTAATGCTACATAACATTGCATGCAACAAGAAAAGAAAACGTGCTAATGGGAACTCATGTGATGATGGTTATGCATCTCATACTACATAACTGTCACATCTTGCCGCCTATGGTGGATCCATATACAAACACATATTATGCATCCCATACTACAAAATATGCCCCGTATACTTCTTATCATGCTATGAGTGTAGTGACTATGATTCAGCTAAGACGTATTGATGACATATCGATGTCTGTATGAAATGTCATTAAACAACTAACACTAACAAGGAATGGTTGCCCGACCAATTATCAAGCAACCTGGCTCTGATACAAACTGTAATAATCCGCATTTTCATCGCATATAATAACCTATCATAGTAAGGGAAAATGCGTGTCATGATGCCACGTCAGCAGGGGATAACTGCAAATGCTCAGGCAAACACTCACTTAATCAAGAAGAAAGATTCTTTAAGTTATTTTAAGGTAAAAATTAGTTTAAGTGTAAAAGTTAGCCGTATCTCTCGGCTTAGTGGCTCATCTAGTCCATAAATCAAAATATAATTATACGATGTGCAAGATACTTTTTTAGATTGACTCCAATAACCTACATGAGTATAAACGTCGCCAAAGAACAATCCATGTTATGCAAGACATTCAATTTATAATAGTAGTAAAGATAGTTTTTACGGTCGCTAAATATAACAAGTTAGAGTTTTAAATTATGCAATGCATGAAGTAATAGTAGTAGATTTATACTTGAAAATACCTAACATACATTGCTAGCATAAATCCTCCCAGAGAGCAAGTAATCCACATCCACATATAGAAAACTAAGTAGCGAGCAAATATCTAAAAATAACAATTTTATGTGCGTCAACAAACTGACACGAACCCACGTACAAAATAGTATGTCTGAACCAGTAAAACAAAAAGACAACAATCTACCTCGCTAAGACGTGGTAACAATCACGACCAACACTGCCGCCCAGAAACTCCAACACCAGCTCTGATATCTACTACTGCTCTGAACCTGAGGCATTCTAAAGACAGAACGCCTCAGCAAGAAAATACAAATGGTTGTAGAAAATAGGCCAAAATAAACAAAGGTCAAATGGGTACCAACCCAAGACCAAAAGCATTGAAGTAAAGTACAAAAAGAAACAAGGCATCAACAGGAATAGAACTATTATGTGATTCATCGCGTACATCAAGAGTACACCAGACGCACGAGGCTATAAGATGACAACATGAATAAATCATAAGGAAGAAACACAAAACCTTTATTAGGCACTTGTGGTCGACACTACCCAAAATCACGGGCGAGATGGTCACTCAACTGGACACACCCTCACAAATATATTATCCGTCTAGCTGCGAGGGAGTCTCATACTCTCCACCATACACCGCAGTCACCCAAAACCCTGGTAGACTTCCACAAGGTACTAATAAAGACATCAAACATTGCGGAGGTGGTTCCATCCACTAACTCCCGCAATCAAGGAAAACCCACAAAAAAACCGCCACATATCTCGAGATTTGGCACGTCAGATTCTACTTGACCTTTCTAGATTCAAGACATGGTTTATCAACCTTAAGGAACAATTCATAATCCTAGATAAACTCTAATACGTTCAATAATGATAGATAAAGCGTTTAAAGGCATCAATAAGATACTTCAAGAATGATTAAACATATCCTGACAAGATCGAGTAAACCATGACAAAATTTTACAACATCAAGTGATCATCAAGAAGGTTAATCATTGCAATAAATTGGAAGACAAAGTGTAGAAAATTTTAAAGAACAAAAAAAAACTTAACCGTTACTGTCAAATCAGACAAGGAGAAACGAGGGAAAACCACCACTTGCCTTGGTTTTACCGGAAAAGATCTCCAATTCACACCACGTCACAGATCCGGGCATAAGAAGATGGGGGAAGTTGAAATCTGGACAAAAATGGTCGAAATAGAGGTTAGGGCCGAAAAACCCTAACGAGAAAACTCAAGTAATTGGGGAAAGTTTTACCACGATGGCGTAGCTCTCGACAAGAGCTTTCCATATCTATACTTGGTTGAAGATTTCGAGCACCGGAGCACCGTCGGCGGCCACCAGAAGATTCACGAACGGTTTCGTCTCTCTCTCCTACATCTCTCTGGTTCGGGTCAAAATTTGGGAGAAGATGAAGTTTTTCTCTAATTAGAGTATATACATATGTAATTATAAAAAGTTTTGTCTAAAAGCGGACTATTTACGAGCGGGTGTTCAGAAAATGAAAATAGAGGTTTAGGATAGCTTCAAATCAAAAGGTGCTCAACATGAAAGTTGTAGAACTCGTCGAGTCGAACAAATTTCATGTACCATTTTTCCATACGACATTTTTTTGACACTCAAAAAGTCTCCCAAATGCAAAATGCAACGAACTACACAAGAACAAGTTTACGGGTACTCGAGAGGTAGAAAATAGGCTACTCGAGTAAGCAGAAAACAGTCAATCGAGTATAAAAAAGTACTCGAGTATAAAAATATCAGTACTCGAGTATGAGAATAATCACTCGAGTAGGCCCAGAAGCATCACTCGAGAGCAAAACAATTTACTCAAGTAGAACTGTAGTGCTTGAGAGGAGGAAACAAAGCACTCGAGAGGTACAGGCGTTGGTACTCGAGAGAAGAAGCAGCAACTCGAGAAGAAACAATTAAAGAACAGTGTTAGGAATAGTGCTTTTTACAAAATATCCAAAATCAAACTATAGAGATGAATAGGGAATCACATTTTTGAATAGTTTTTTAATATTAAAATATTCATATTTATATTTTTGAACAGAGAATACGAGTTCAAAATGGAGGCCCGAATGCGCGCCGAATCAAACGAAATCCGTACAGTAGGTGAACCCTGATGCTGCGAACATAACAGCGAAGTCAAAACCTAAATCCGACGAGCCATTCTCGAGATATAAATTTTCAAAGTTTACGACAAACATAAATTCCACAAAACTTTGGAAAATCGCCGAGGCCCAAATATCGCTCGGATCGCGATGAAACTTGACGAGCAAGACTAAAATTACTTAACTTAAATTCCAAACGCAAAATTTTCCCATTACAACAAGAATTCGGCCGATTCGACCGCATGGATGCGAAAATGCCTTAACGGCATTGTGTCGCCAACTCGACGTTAAAAGTAACGCCGCGACGTCATAAATATGACGATGCCCATATAAATAAAATCATCGAAAAATCGGAGGCGTTACAGTGATCCCACATAAATTACCTACCTCAGCATTTATAATTCAGGGTTACAACTTAGAGAATATATCTCCTACCCACTCAGATCTCAAAGAGATCTTACAGAATTATGACGAAAATGAGAAAGAAAGTAATCTCAGAAAATAGCAACTCTGAGATCTAACTTATCTGAGAATTCATATTCTTCAATTCAGCAGCACAGGATAGATTCTTGATAAGCAGACTGGCTAAAATGATTCTTCTCTAGATCTGCAATGTTCATGATGATGATCAACTTGATTTCCTTGAAGAACTTGTAGAATAGATCCACCATAATCCTCTGATCAACTTGTTGAAAGGATCAAAAGACTTTCTTGAAGACCTACGTCTTCCTCCTTCTTGGGGTTGTTTACCTCCTCTGACTTTGAAGAATTCAGAATGAGAGAATTGAATGATTTCTCTGATTCATAGATTCTGTGTAGACGACCCCTCTATTTATAGTCTTCACTGGTTGTTGGCTTCTGATTGATCACGGCATCATTACGTCATTATACTCTAAGTCTTCCTTCAAACAGTTTCTGACGAGATATCAAGTTACGGTAGCTAATATGACACTTCAGACTTGACTTGACACTTCTGTGTTGACTTTATACAACTTCAGAATCATAAGTATTGAGATGTCACAAGTGTCTCGACACAATAATACTTAGTGTAAACTACAAGGTCTCGAGACATCTTAGCAGGCTCGACACAACAGTCTGCTGGTGTCGACATCTGCTTTAAATCTTCAGTGTGTCGAGACAGTTGAATTATCTCGACACTAATGTATGTTGGGTGTCGACATCTTCAAGTCTGCACTTCAGTTCTTCATTATGTTGAGACAGTTGTATTGTCACGACACTACTGTCCTGAGCTTTAAGGTGTCGAGATATCTGACTTGTCTTGACATTTCTGACTTGAAGTTCAAACTGTGGAGATAACTGAATTGTCTGGACACAGCTATCTTGGTCTTCAAGGTGTCGAGATAACTGACTTGTCTCGACACTGCTCCTGCAATGATGTCGATATAGTTGTGAAGTGTGTCGACACTTTTGTACCTAGTTATTTGTCTGCGCTGCAACTTGCTAGGCTTTGACTGTCCTGACGTCACTCAGCACTTTTAGCTGTCTGGAGTTGAGTGAACTGACTTCACTCAGCGCCCGTGGACTCAGTCAATTTTCTTCAACAACTGCCTTGATATTTGGCATTGAATGAGCTTGCTTCACTCGACGTTTATGGACTTAGGCAATTTCCTACCTTTCCAGTCAGTTTCTTTGAGTCCATCTATCAATGTCACTTGGACAACCAGTCCAATCAATATGACATAGACTAACCTGCATGTATGAATTGAAACATAGATCAAATACATACTTGTGTATATCATTGAGTTGAAAGAGCTTCTTCAAATGAAGTACATTGTTTCCAATGTACCCAACAGTTGGCTCTCTACCTTTACCTCCAAGAAAGGTCTTCGAGCTGGCTCTTCATCTCCATGCAAGGAAAGGTCTTGGAGCCTCGCTAGATCACCCGATCTAGAAGTCCCTCAACGGGTCAATTTCTCACGGAATCCTCCACGGATACTGGCGTCCTTCCCCAGTCAATTTCCCTCACAACAAGAAAATAGAGAAACGATAAAGATTATAACAAAAGTTTAAAGGATTTAAAAGATTAAAATCTCCATCTTGATGATTCCTCCATTGAAAAATTCGCGGCCGGTGCTTGAGTCTTCATATGCTTGCAACCGGTCATCTTTTCATAGTCAATATATTTCTTGGCTCATCGGAGTTCTTTGTACGCGAATAGGAGGGAGGCAGTCTTCTTTTCCTTCGCGGAGACGGCGAAACGAACCACTGAGAGGCGGCCGAACCCTAGGAGTCATAGATTTGAGTCTCTTTTCATCTTGGTCATGAACACAAAAAATGAGGTGCCTTTTTATATGCCTTTGTAAAAATAGGCTACCGCCATTGGTAAGGGTAGCGCCCGATGGTAGGTCCACGCGCTTGATCCTGACAGCTGTCCTCCAAATCTGGAAAAATATTCAAAGTGAATATTTTCATTTTTTCTAATGATGGCACGACACGGTAGGTAGATAGTGCCTGGCGATAGTCATGTCATCTAAATGTTTTCGTTTCGAAGATCGTTGAGTGCATTACCGTGGTCCTGTACCAAGCTAGCACCCGGTGGTTGTCTAGTTGTCTCGATGAATCAACCAGTCTCAACGAATCAACCAGTCTGGAAGATCGTTGATTATGCTACCGCGGCACGGTAGCAAGCTAGCACCCGATCGTAATTCAGTTATCTCGATGAATCTTTTGGTCTCGACGATCGTTGAGTGGTCTACCACGGCATGGTATCAAGTTAGCACCTGCTCGGTAGGTTCCTGAGAACATGGAAGAATAATTCCTCGAGCTAGCACGGGCGGTAGGACTAGCACGGCGCGGTAGATTCCCGAGCGCCTTGGCCATTTAATTTAGGCTACCGTCCGGCATTAGCTATTACAGCTCGGCAGTAGGTTCTTGAGGAGAGCTCCTTGTATATCTTGGACCTGTAAACCTAAACACTCTACCAAACACAAGTTGTAATCAAATATAATATGGGAGTTGATATTATCAAACTAAGGATTTGTAAACCATCGGCTCCAACAACAGAGTCAGATGGACTCATGACAGGAATTTGGCAAAGCAGAAAACTGGTTAAGACCACAAGCGTTGAGTGAAGACAGTTCACTAAACGCCAAGAGGCTAAAAGCATCGACTGATGCTCCGGAAGTCAAAGCCTCAATATTGCAAAAGTAGAAATCTGGTTAGGTCCAAAAGCGTTGAGTGAAGGCAGTTCACTCAACACTAATAAGCAAAAGTGTCGATAGGACAACATGCAGTCAAAGCCACTGGGTTGCTGTCAAAGAAATCTATCCAAGTCCAGAAGCGTTGAGTGAAGGCAGTTCACTCAACGCCTCCTTAACAAATTATCTTACTAAGTATAGAAGCATTGAATGAAGACAGACCACTCAACGGCTTATCAAGAAAACAGGTAAAGTTAGAAAGCATTGAGTGAAGAAGAATCACTTAATGCCTTCTAACAGATTAAATCAACTAAGTCCAGAAGCATCGAGTGATGAAGATTCACTCGACGCCTAATCTGTTAGACAAGAATTGTCTACATTCATTAAGTGATAAAGGATCACTCAATGCACTCAATGCCACTAGTCAAAATTCTCCCTAAGTACCAGTACGTTGAGTGACAAGGTTTCTCTCAACACCCAAGCAGAATTATTGGAATTTTTGTTAATTCCACGGGAGCTGAGTCATGCTGACGTCAGCAGAAATTCAAACAATGCGGGATTGTCTTGCTACAGGATAAAAGGCGTTGCTTTCCCGTTGTACAGTAATAAATACAGAATTGGTGGTGCAGCTAACTACCCTAGTGGTCCATACTGCTTAGAGAGTCGTTGGATGGCGGAATACTTGTTCAGAGTTCTGAGGAAAAGGAACTGAACTTTTGGGAAAAAGGTTTTTGAGCTTCATCTTCTTCCTCCCGACGTAGTTACAGAGCTTGAAGAAAAACTATTTAACTGTTGTTCTAAAGTTCAACCAGGTTGTGGCTGATAGTCTCACCTTCAACAACTAGTTCAGGAAGGCTTCTTCCTAAGTGGTTTCACAGCACAAGAAGAATATTCTTGAAGATCCATTCTTGGTGTTGTGAAAGGTATAGTAGTGAGTATTCTCAGTTCAGGAAGAGGCAGACTCAGAGATCATTTTTTTGGAGTCAAATCATCAGCAACAAACAACATTTATTCTATAGGATCTTACCTTATCTTAGTTATAAGCTTGATTTATAAAGGTTGAGTGTAGGATCCATCTGTGGATCTGAGGTAGGTCCTGTGTGCCTTAGTTGTAGGTGTGTTCATTCACTGAGTGAAGGATCCTTATGTGGATCCGAGTGTAAGTATATCCTTCTAGCCTGAGCTGTAGGACTTTGGCTAAAGTTTGAGGTTGGTGATATGTTGATCACTGAGTTTTAGGAGCATCATTTGCTCTGAGTGGTAGGGCCTTGGTCCTGAGATAGGACTTGGAGGAGTTTGAGAGATCCTAAGGGATCTGTGTTGTAAGCTATTGGAGCTGAGTTTAGAGAAGTTAGCCTTGGCTAATACACTGTTAGAATGGTGGGAGGGACAGTGGATGTACCCAAACCTTGGGGAACCACTATAAATACTTGTGTGTTGATTGCATATTCTTTAAAGCTAACATAACACTAAGTCGCAACATGCCTAAGTAAGAAATTAGAAATTAGTCTATAAAGACACAAAACCTATTCACCCCCCCCCCCTCTAGGTTTTTAGCTACTCTAGAAACTAAAGACTTTTAAGTGGTATTAGAGGGAAGTTGTTAAAAAGGACTTAACAGTCTGAACGGATCTCCAAGTGTAGGTACAGATCTTTATGGGTTCAGGAGAGAACCATAGAGAGTTTGGCTTAATGAAGCGTCCAATCTGCAGGAAAGAGAGTTTTGGGATTTGGAAAGAAAGAGTCAGGTTGTTCATGGAAGCATCTGAACCCAGGATCTTCATCACAGTTCAAGAAGGACCCTCCATCCCTATTATGATTTCTGTCCTAGATGCAAATGTCCAAACCCCAAAGAAATACACTGAGATGACCAAGGATGAGGTCATCCTGGAAACTATGGACAAGAGGGCACAGAACGAATATCGGAGAAAATATAAATTTCAGACATGCTTGCCCTTGATCTTCTGATTCATTCTATCAAAGTAAGCTTTAGCCTTCGGGAAATACTTTGGCGGAGGAGGAGGAGCATTTGTATCATCTCTTCTAAATTTTCTAAAATGAATCCTTCTTTTAGCATTGGCCACCTCATGTTTCTGTCATTCCTCCTTGCTATAGTACTTCCATATATCTTTATTTCCCATGTCAACCAACGTGAAGGTATCCAAAATAATGCCATTGGAAATTGGGCTCCAAACTTAACAAATTTCACTGTTAGGATCAGACATGTGAGCAGATGAGCCTTCTCCAAATCTTCTTTTCTTGATACCTGGTTGAGGTATATCTTCAACCAACTCAGTGTCTGGTTCCGCAACAGTAGCAGTAGTAGATTCTGTCTCATACTGATAGTAACGCTATGGAAGTTCTTGAGTGTCTGTCCAGTATAAAGAATAGTCCTGAGCGGGATGAACATCAACATGCACATGTTCTGGCATACTAGCTTCTGTATTTCCTGGAACTCTAAATAGTTCTCCACATATCCTTTTGAAGTTGTCATAACTATAAGTGTTGACTGCCTAAAAATATTCTTTTAAGGTGGCTACAATCACATTCACCTTACCTTTAAGTTCTTCCTCCCCTATTCTAAATTCTGCAATCACAATCATTGTTATCTCATTATTGTAATCCATTATTTATTCATTAAAGTAGTTCATCCCGACATTTTGGGTAGCAATATTGATCTTAGCATTCACATCAACATTCTTAGTCACATCAATATAGTTTTTCAACCCAGTCATTGTGTGAATAATAGCTTTCCCACCATGAACTAACCATGTGTCCAGATTTGCTTCCAACTTATCAAAATGAACCTTGACTTCATCAAGTTCGTTGTTCACATCACATTCAGCCTCTTTCACTTTATTGAGTACTTTCTTTAGCGAGTAATCAAAATATGCTTGTTTCTTGGCCAACATAGCTTCAATAGTTTTCAGCAAGAGATTACATGTACTTGAGCTTGGAATGCCTTCAGTCTGAAGTTTGGGAGGAGAGGGAAGATATGTAACATCCTCAGAGTCATCAGAAGACTCTGCCTCTGGATATATATGAGCTTTTAGCATTAAAGTGGGATCTTTAACATCTAGGACAAGAGTAAGCAACTCAGCTTCTCCTTCCTCATTAGAAATTTCAAGGATGTCCTCCCCCTCAACGGGAGACCCAACTAGAATTCGGGTAATCCTTCTCTGTAGATTGCAAATAAACCTATAAAGTTCTGTTTGAAGTAAAACTGAAGGTTGAATCAGCTCCCCCACAGCCACTACTAGAAGAATTTTCGGGAGACTTACGATCATGTTGGCAGAAGCAGTAATCTCATCAGAAACCAACACAATTTCTTCCTCTGGCTCACCATCCTTATCATCAACATCTATATTATCATCATCAAGGAAATCATTAAAAACATCATCAGCATCAGCTGCACCATCATCAGACATCTCAACACCAACGTCATCAAGATCAGAAACCTCTACTACAGCAGCACCAACATCAACATCCAAAACATCCTTGACAGTAGCATCAAGAACGCTATCATCATCCACTATCTTAGGAACCACTATCTGCCGAAAGAGCTAGCCGATATGCAGCTTCCCCAATTCGCTCCACCACTTCAAACGAACCAAGATATCTCGAACTTAACTTCTTCAATCGCCGAATCCTAGACATGCCTTTGAAGGGCTTGATCTTCAAATATACCCAGTCACCCACCGCGAACTCCACGTTCCGGTGCTTGGCGTTGTAGTATTTCGCTTGACGATCCTGGGCTATCAGTAGCCGCTCCCGAATAGTGCGTATCGTCGAGTTCGCTTCCTCGACTTCGCTATGCCTATACACTTTGGATTCACCTACTTCTGCCCACGCTAACGGCGTACGGCACTTCCTACCATACAGAGCTTCAAACGGTGCCATACTGATGCTCGCTTGGTAGCTATTGTTGTAGGCAAACTCCACTAGATAGAGATGATCTTCTCATCTCTACCCAAAATCAAAGGCGCACAATCGGAGCATATCCTCCATGGTCCTGTTGGTCCTCTCAGTCTGGCCATCTGTTAGGTGATGAAAGGTCGTACTGAATGTCAATTTAATGCCCAACAGCTGATGGATTAGCCTCCAATCATTTGAAGTAAAGCGCCCATCACGATCGCTCACAATGCTACGAGGAACACCATGTAGCCGTATGATCTGCTCCACATAGAGCTTTGACAAACTTTCCATTAAATCATCCTGTTTGTTCGGAAGGAAGTGCACCACTTTTGTCAATCGGTCTACAATCATCCAGATTGAATCATTCTAGTGCTGAGATCTCGGCAACCCGTGCACGAAATCCATTGAAATATCATCGAACTTCCATTCCGGAATCGGCAACGACTTCAAGTAACCGCCAGTCTTTTGGCATTCCGCCTTTACCAAAGCACAAGTCTGGCATTTGGCTATATACTGAGCGATATCGCTATTCAGTCCTGGCCACCTGAACAGCTTCTTCATATCTCTGAACATCTTTGTGCTCCCAGGGTGAATTGAGTACTTCGTAAAATGAGCTTCATACATCAATTCTTCCCGCAACTTACCCATACTCGGGACACGCAATCGGCCCTCTTTCCACAAAAGGCCATCATCCCAGGATAATTTTCCCTCTGGCCCATCCTTTGCGTAGTGTTGGACACTTTCATCCAGCTCCGTTGCTCATCGAATCCTGTCTGCAAGGACATATTGCACCTCCATCCAGGTCAAACATGCATTAGCCATGGAATTCTTGTCAACACAAGAAATCTCAAACGCTTCCAACTCCTAGATTAGACGTTCATTGTGCCTCTGCAACCAATTGGTCCTAGACGGAGCCCTCTGACTCAAGGCATCAGCGACCACATTTCCCTTCCCGGGAGTATAATGAATCGCAAAGGTATAGTCCCCAAGGAACTCCAGCCACCTTCATTGTCGCATATTTAGGTCCTTCTGCTCCAACAAATACTTTAGGCTCTTGTGGTCCGTATAGATATCCACTTTCACGCCATACAGATAATGTCTCCATAACTTTAGTGCAAAAATCACTGCCGCCAACTCTAAGTCATGGATGGGATAATTTCACTCGTGCACCTTCAACTGGCGTGAGCCATAAGCAATGACATTTCCATTTTGCAGAAGAATGCAGCCTAAGCCACTCCCTGAAGCATCACTATAGATCTCGTATCCTTCGGTACCATATGGCGATGTCAACACAGGTGTCGTGGTCAATCGACTCTTCAGCTCTTCAAAATCTCGTGCGCACTCCGGCATCAAAACGACCTTCTGATCCTTTCTTGCCGGTGTGGTCAGAGGCAAAGCAATCCGCTAGAAAATTTCAACAAACCATCTGTAGTAGTCTGCCAGCCCGAGGAAGCTCCTGACTTCACAATCACAGGTTAGCTAGGTGCCACGCTCAGCGGAAGTGACAGAACTCGTTTTCCATCCCTAGCTCGAACCAGCATTTGCGGGTTGTTGGGTACATTGGTTAAATGTACCTGATTTGAAGAAGCCTCACCCAACTCAATGATATACATCATAATGTATTTGATGTATGTTGAGTTTATTTGTACAGGTTAAGTAATCACTGGACTGAAGCAAAAAGTTTCTAAGTCCATGTGTCGACACCCAGAGGGAAAGTGTCGACACTTAAGAAGGCTTGTGTCGACACCCAGACAAGCAGTGTCGACACTTGGAGTCATTGTGTCGACACCTGGGATGCAGAGTCGACACCAGACAGAAAGTGTCGACACTTGGAGCTGTGTCGACACTCAGTGAAGAAAAGTGCAGACAGAAAGTGTCGACACAAGGAGCTGTGTCGACACCCAGTGAAGCTGAGTCTACACCAGATAGTGTCGACACTTGGAGCTGTGTCGACACTCAACAAAAGACTGCAGAAACTAAGTTAAAGTGTCGACACCAAGAACAATGTGTCGACACACAACAAGAAGAGTCAGCACTCGAAGAAAATGTCGACACCAAGAACAAAGTGTCGACACTCATCAGAAGAGTCAACATTTGAAGTAAGTGTCGACACCCAGAACAATGTGTCGACACTCAGCTAAAGACTCTACACTTGAAGTCAGTGTCGACACATGGAGCTGTGTCGACACTTAGCAAAGAACAGAATTATCAACAAAATATTCTAAGTACAAGTGTCGACACTAAGGGAATGTGTCGACATTCAGCTGAAGTCTCAACAGAAGAATCAAGTGTCGACACAAGGAGCTGTGTCGACACTCAGCAAGTATCAAAATAGAAGACTATGTGTCGACACCAAGAAGCAGTGTCGACACTTAACAGATTCAACACAAGAAGTTGTGTCGACACAAATGTGATGTGTCGACACTTAGAAGAATACAGCTAAAGATAGAAGAACAAGTACTTGTGTCGACACTCAATTTCAGTGTCGACACCTGAAGAAGAATCTGTGTCGAGACATACAAGGAGTTGTGTCGACACCTTGTAGACTTGTGTCGACACTTACACAACATGTGTCGACACTTGGACTATAAGTGTCGACACTTAAAGACAGAAAGTCTCGACACTTTAAAACTGTTAGAGATTTTCAAGAAATGACTGGATGACTTGACAGCTGCCGTTCCAGCCGGTCTACAGCACCTGTCAGAGATATCAGAAGTCAGTTATGAACCGGACCAGCCGGTTACCATGAAGAAGGCCTATAAATAGGCACATACAGTTTACAGAAACCGTTGATCACATTGTTGAAGAACAAGTTATTAAAGTGGTACACAGAGTATCAAATCAAGAAGATCTTGCAGTTCAAGTGCAGATCTAAGAAGTTGGAGAGAGAGGGCTCCATCCAAGAAATCAGCCGTTGGAACTAGGCTGAAAAGAAGGATTCAGATCTAATCTGAATTCTAAGTGGCAGAGGTCAAGGAACAACTGCAGAAGGAGACAATCTTATTCAGTTCAACTCAAGAAGCTTTGAAGAAAGTTAAGTCAGATTGAATCCAGCTGAGTTCTTTCAAGAACTCATCAAGAAACTCTCAACTTCCCTCTCTCGTTTTTGATTTGTTGAGTTGTTATTTCAATAATCATGTTTATCTTGTAGGATCCTTTGGATCTGAGTGAATTGTACGCCTATAATTATAAAGGCTGAGGGTAGGGTCTTTGGTCTGAGTGTAGGAGATTGTTATCTCTGAGTGTAGGCCTTGATTGGCTGAGTGTAGGCTTGGGTGGCTGAGTGTAGGCCTTTGTGGCTGAGTGTAGGCTTTGGGATAAAGCTGAGTTGTAAGGCTTTGAGCCTGAGGTGTAGGAACCAATTTGGGTTCTGAGACAGTGGAGAAGTTTGGTCGAATCTAGTACACTGCAAGATATGCGAAGGGGGAAAGTGGATGTACCCATATCTTGGGGAACCACTATAAAACACTGTGTGTGCTGTGCTGTGCTGTGATTGTTGCTGTGTATGCTGTGTGTTTGCTGTGATAGAATAGTTAGAAATCTGTGATATTAACTGTCTGCTGCCATTAAAGTTCAAAAAGGATTAGGTCACCTATTCACCCCCCCCCCCCCCTCTAGGTGTTTAGGTACCATATCTTTCAAGTGGTATCAAAGCGAGGTTCCTCAAAAAGGGACTAACAGTCTGAGGAGATCCTATTTGGCAGATTCAGTGTAAGGCAAAATACAGATTCAAGAAAATCAAGAAACATGGGTTCCTCTGAGAATCACAAGGAATTGGGTTCCATGAAATTGCCCATATGCAGGAAAGAGATCTTTGGGATCTGGAAGGAAAGGGTAAGGCTGTTTATGGAGGCCTCAGACCCTAGAATCTACATCACAGTAAAGGAAGGGCCTTATGTGCCCATGAAGATATGTGTTCTAGATGCAAATCAGAGAACTCCAAAGGATTTCTCTGAAATGACTAAGGATGAGATTGTCCTAGCCACCATGGACAAGAGGGCACAAAATATAATAGTGAGTGCCATTGATGATGCAACTTTTCAGAATCTTATACACTGCAAGACAGCCAAAGAGATGTGGGACACTCTTATAGTGTATATGGAAGGATCTGAAGAAGTTAGACAAGATAGAAAATCCTTGCTAAATCAGGAGTATGAGAGTTTTAGACAAGGAAAGCGTGATAGCATAACTGAGTGCTATAAGAAGTTCTACAGAATAGTGAATGAACTCATGTCTTATGGAAGAGAGTTCAGTAACTAAGAACTAAATGACAAGTTCCTAAGGTCCCTAACCAAAGATTGGGACACCAAGATCTGTGCCATAAGAGAAATGGCTAAGTTGGGGGAAATTCCTCCTCCTACACTGTTTGGCAAATTATTGTCTTATGAGATGCAGTTGACAGTAAGGAAAGAGGAGGAGAAATCAACAAGAACTGAGCACAAGGAGAGAACAGTTGCTTTCAAGACAGATGTCCCCAGAAAGTGCATGAATAAGTCATCAACTCCACCTCCACAGGTAGTTGAATCAGAATCAGATGAGTCAGTCAGCACAAAGACTGAGAGCAGTGAAAGTGATGAAGACTTTGCTGCCTTCACTAGACACTTTCAGAAATTCTTGAAGAAGAACAGTGGAGGTCAAGACCTTCTACTTCAAAGGGAAAGGAATTCTTTTATCAGGAGAAAAAGCCTTCAAAGAGAGACAGGAAGAGGACAAAGTCAAGCAAGGCAACTGGTTCAAAGATAGTGTGATATTGCTGCAATAGACAGGGCCATGTTATTGCAGATTGTCCAGAAAAGAGAAAGGAATCTGGTGACAGGAAAAAGCCTCACTTCAAAGGCAAGAAAGAGAAGTCTTTTATTGCCAAGAAGGAGAAGACTCTATCAGATATCTCTTCTTCAGAAACTGAGTCTGAGGCTGAGGCCTACATAGGGCTGTTTGCTGAAGAAGAAGAAGAAGAATTCATGCAGATCATGGAGTCTATTTATGAATAAGAAGACAGTCTTTGCCAAGGGCTAATGGCTTTGACTGAGAGTGACAAAATCCTGGAGCAGCCAGGACCCAGTAAGGTACAAAGTTCAACTCTAAGTTCAGTTTCTTGTTCCAGTTCAGAATCAGATTCATCTTCATCAAGTGATGAAAGTGTATCTGATTCTGAGGGTGATATTCATCAGCTTATAGATGAATATAAGGTGTTGTTGCAGGCTTACAAGAAAAGCAAGACCCTAGCCAAAAGTCAGGCAAAGGAAATTGCTATTCTTAAAGCTGCAGCAACAGATTTTGAGAAGTCTTTTGATCAAAAACTGAATGAGATAGCCAGGTTGAAGCACATAACAGTGATTCAAATGGGTACTATATCATTTAAAAATGATCAAATCAAGAGTCTGGAGATCAATCTTCAGAAAGAGAGAGAGCTTGTTGCTAGGTTTTCTAAACCTAAGTCAGTGTTACCTTTAATTGATGAATTTGTTCATCATAAAGGCAAGGCTGGACTGGGCTTTATTAGACCTGCAGGGACTGAGCAGTCCAAGTCTAAGTCCAAAGGCAAAGCCCCAACATTCAACAAGCCTGCTGTAGACAAGACAGCCAAGGCAGTACCTAAGCAAAGGTACAATAAGTTTGAATGTTGGTGTTGTGGCAAAGTTGGCCATTTTGCAGTGGACTGTTGGCACAATGCTAGTGCCAAAGTGAGTACCAAACTACCTGTTGGAAAGCCAGTGGGTAGCTTTGTCAGATTGCAGACTAACAAGTACCAAGGACCCAAGAATTCTTTGGGTTCTAAGGTTCATTAATCTGTTTTGCAGGTGAGTCCAAGTGGCCATACCCTAACATGGTACTTGGACAGTGGATGTTCCAGACATATGACTGGAACAAGAGGATTACTAAAGGACTATATTCCAATAAAAGATGGTCCAAAAGTAACCTTTGGTGGTTCTGAAAAAGGAATCATCAAAGGGTTTGATAACATTTCTACAAACTTGGTTACCATTACTCAAGTGGCTTATGTTAAAGGGTTGAAACACAACCTAATAAGTATAAGTCAATTAAGTGATGTAGGGTATGACATCTCATTTGTTAAAAATGGTTGTCATATCAAGAGGTCAAGTGATCAAGAGATCATTTTGACAGGTTATAGGAAAAGGAATGTCTACTGCCTAGACATTATGATTGAGAACAATGGTTCTCCAGTTTGTCTTGTAGCTGATGAGACAGTCTCTCATTGTGTCAAATGGCACAAGAGGCTTGCCCATCTTAACTACAAGACTATTAGCAAACTCTTTAGCAAAGAGTTAGTGAGGAATGGTCCTCAAGTTAAGTGTGTCAAAGATGGTATTTGCTCAGCTTGTCAAAAGGGCAAGCAGACTAAATCCACCTTTAGAAGCATAAAAAACAAAGATGCTGTGAGGTGTTTGTATCTCTTGCATATGGATCTCTTTGGTCCAATGTCAGTTCACAGCTTAGGTAGGAAGGTCTATACCTTTGTAGTTGTAGATGACTACTCAAGGTTTTCCTGGGTGTTCTTCTTAAGATAGAAATCTGAAACTCCTAGTGTCTTCTATAGCTTTGTCAAGCAAATTCAGAATGAACTAAATAGTACAG
The DNA here is from genome assembly GCA_039583875.1 of Platanthera guangdongensis. Taxonomy (NCBI): domain Eukaryota; kingdom Viridiplantae; phylum Streptophyta; class Magnoliopsida; order Asparagales; family Orchidaceae; genus Platanthera; species Platanthera guangdongensis. Next base: position 141,759,746 of record CM077163.1, on the reverse strand, counting down.
TGGTCAAAATTAGAAGTGACCATGGTACTGAATTTCAGTCTGATAGCATGACAAAACTATGTGAAGACTTTGGGATATTTCAAGAATTCTCTTCACCTAGAACACCTCAGCAAAATGGCATTGCTGAGAGGAAGAATAGAACCTTGATAGAGGCTGGTAGGACCCTACTAAGTGATACATCACTGCCAGAGTATTTCTGGGCTGAAGCAGTTAACACTGCATGTCATGTTATAAATAGGGCTACCATCACTAAAGGGCTAAACAAGACCCCCTATGAAGTTGTGAAAGGCAGGAAACCAAACCTGTCCTACTTCAGGATCTTTGGTTGCAAATGCTTCATACTTAATAATGGGAAGTCTTACATAACTAAGTTTGCTGCCAAGTCCCAAGAGGGAATTTTTGTTGGGTACAGCAATAATAGTAAGGCTTATAGAGTCTACAACTTGACTACACAAGTTGTAGAAGAATCTGTGCATGTAGTTTTTGATGAGACTAAACATATTAACAATGAGTTGTCTAGTAGTGTATGCAGCCCCACAGGTTTAACAAAGAAAATGGACAAGCTAACTATAGAAGAAGTACCTGCTGCAAGACAGCAAGTAGAAGACAGTAGCTGTTGTCCAGGGGGAGAACTACATGTGCCAATTGCTGAAGAAATACAAGGAGTACAGCATGATGGAGATGCTGAAGAGGTTCAACTAGAAGTAAGGATGCCTCCAGCCAACAGGCATCTAAGAGATCATCCAGTAGAGCAGATTATTGGAGATCCAAGACAAGGAGTACAAACCAGGAGCAGATACATGAATACAGCAATCTACTCCAGTTTCCTGTCTCAAGTTGAACCTAAGAAATTTGAAGAAGCAATACAAGATCCACAATGGACTGAAGCAATGCAAGAAGAGCTTAATCAGTTCAAGAGGTGCAAGGTCTGCAAACTTGTTCCTAAACCTAAAGACCACAATATAATAGGAACTAAGTGGATCTACAGGAACAAGATGGATGAACAAGGGGTCATCATTAAGAATAAGGCTAGACTGGTTGCTAAAGGATATAGGCAAGAAGAAGGTATTGACTTTGATCAAACCTTTGCTCCAGTAGCCAGACTGGAAGCCATAAGGATGTTCTTGGCCTATGCAACCTATCAAGGATTCAAGGTTTACCAAATGGATGTCAAGTCAGCATTCCTAAATGGTAATCTTAAGGAAGAAGTCTATGTGGAGCAGCCTTCAGGTTTTGTTGATCCAACTCTACCTCATCATGTCTATAGACTTAGGAAAGCTTTATATGGGTTAAAGCAAGCCCCTAGGGCTTGGTATGAAACCCTATCTAGTTTCCTCATTGAGAACAAGTTCTCAAGGGGGAAAATAGATAAGACTCTATTCCTTAGAGAATCTAGAGGCAAAGTCATACTAGTCCAAATATATGTAGATGACATTATATTTGGGTCTACTGAAAGCAGCCTTTGCAAAAAGTTTGCAAAACTTATGCAAGGTCAGTTTGAGATGAGTAGTATGGGAGAGCTGAAGTTTTTCTTGGGTCTCCAAGTTAAACAGACTGAGAGTGTTTTATCCATTTGTCAGTCAAAGTTCACCCTAGAACTCATAAGGAAGTATGGTATGGATTCATCCAGCACCATGAAGACTCCTATGGGGTCAAGTATGTCTCTTAGCAAGGATGATGCAGGGAAACCTGTAGATGAAACATTGTATAGAGGGATAGTTGGCTCCCTATTATACTTGACTGCTAGTAGACCTGACATCATGTATGCTACATGTGTTTGTGCCAGGTATCAAGCCTGCCCTAAAGAGTCTCATTTGACAGCAGTCAAAAGAATATTGAGATATCTAAAGGGCACTCCCTATCTAGGCCTCTGGTACCCTAGGAATGGAGATTTTGATCTAACAGGTTATTCAGATGCAGACTTTGCAGGATGCAAAGAGGATAGAAAGAGCACTACTGGAACCTATCAATTCCTAGGTGGGAGACTAATTTCATGGAGTAGCAAAAAGCAAACCAGTGTGGCTATCTCCACAGCTGAGTCAGAGTATGTGGCTGCAGGAAGTTGCTGTGCTCAACTTCTGTGGATTCAACATCAGCTAGAGGACTATGGTTTTCAGGTAAGTAGAACTCCACTTTTCTGTGATTCTACAAGTGCTATTTCAATAGCTAATAACCCTGTATCTCATAGTAGAACAAAACATATTGAGATTAAATATCATTTTCTTAGGGAGCATGTAGAAAGAGAAGATATTTTATTAGAATATGTTAAAACAGATAATCAAGTAGCTGATATGTTTACTAAGCCCCTAAAAGAAGCTAAGTTCAATAGATTCAAAATTGAACTAGGAATGATAAACTTAGAGTAAGTTTACAGAATTAAAATTGGCTAAGTAAAAAGGTGTCGACACATAGACAAGTGTATGTCGACACAGAATAGTGGTGTCGACACTTCAGGAAAAAGGTGTCGACATATCTAGGAATGTGGTGTCGACACTTCAGAATGTTAGTGTCGACACATGTCAAGTAGGTGTCGACACATCCAATATGGTGTCGACACTTAGGTTTTACTCAGAATTTTTCTAAGTAAAGTCTCGACAATGTGTCGAGTTATGTTGTGTCGACACATAAACATGTGTCGACACATAAAATCTATTGACTAAACTTGTGTCGACACATATGTGTCGAGACATTATAAGTCAGTGTCGACACTTATTGCCAGTGTCGACACATTTTAAGTTAGCTGTCCCGCCTGTTCATCTTCAAAATCAGAAAGGTATAAATAGGGTTCTGTCTTTGTTTGTCGACACGCTTTCACAGTTTCGAGACTCAAACTTCTGTGTCGACACCTCTCTTTTCTAAAGACAAATTCTACAAAACCTAATGGCGCCTAAGCTAGAGGAGAACGTTAACGAAGGATATGAGCTGGTGCGCGGCGCGTTTGAAGAAGCAGATCAAGAAATCCAGGCGGTAGTAACCCTAGTCGCTGATTCTGATTAGAATACTTAGTTTTTGAACCTACAAAGATTTGGAAGAAAGAGGTTCTTGAATTTTTAAATGGAGCCCAGATAGATGAATCTGGATACAAAATCAAATCCAGAGTTCATGGTGCAAGGGTTAAGGTATCCCCTAAAAATCTGAGGAAGGTGCTCCAGCTACCAAAAACTCAAGATGAAGAAGAAGTTACTGCATCCAAGACCAGGGAAGCTCTAACCTGGTGTGGACTAGATCCAAAAATGAAGATAGGCTCTGTGTTTAACAGGAAGGGCATGAACAGCCAAGGCAAATTCCTGTCTGAGATAGTGGGAAAGGTCTTACTCAGTAAGCCAGGAGGGCATGACAGAGTGTCTGCCTCCATGTTCAATATAATGACAAGAATTATCTTCACTATAAGAACTGATTGGTCAGTTATAGTGTTTGACAGGATTAAGGAGAGCTTGAAGAAGCCCAATCTGGGCAGAATCATTAGTCTATACCTAGCTGGTGTGATACCAGAGGTAATGTGTACTGCTGCAGGAAGCAAGATAAATCATATGAGGAAGATGGATCTAAGGATCTTTTCTAGATGGGACAGGGTGTTGTCCAAGGAAATGCCAACCCCAGAGAAGACAGTTACTAAGAAGGAGATTCCTCCAAAGAAAAAGAGAAAAACTACTCCAGTGGCACAAGAATCCACTAGTAGTTCTGAAAGTGAAGAACAAGTTGTTTTCACTCCAGATGATCAAGAGGAAGAGCCTGTAGTGAAGACTCCTGCTCCTCAAGAGATTGCTGAGATCCAGGGGGAGCTACCACAAGCTAGCCCCATCCACAGGGATCAAAGCCAGGGGGAGCCTCCAGTTGTAGAAGAACTCTCTACACTGGACAGTGAGCAAGCCACCACCATCATACAAGAGGTACTCACTGACCTAAATACTTTAGAATATCTTATAGAAGATGCTGATTTGTCTGATGTTCCTCAGCAAACTCAGCTGCCTAGTCAAGCTCCAGATGTTGTTATAGAAGACACATCTGCTGTTCCAGAAATTCCTGATCCTGTGGTTGAAGAACCAAGAACTTCTCCAGCTTCTTCACCACCAGAATACACAATGGAAGACTTGTTCCTAAATCTGGATCAAGCAGATTTTGATAAGGAAGCTGATACTGCTGAAGAAGAGAATACTGCTCTTGAGGGGGAGCAAGTACAAGTTCTGGAAGAGCCTATTAGGCAGGAAACTGAGAAGGCACCTGAAGTGCAGAAAGAGAAGTCTCAAAGCCCTAAGGAGAGGGTTGACATAGCCAGCACTTCTGCCTCTAAAGATGAGGAGAGTGCTAGGGCAAAGAAGAAGAAACTGTATGTATTCAAGAGGAGAAGCCAAAGTTATAAAAAGGCTTTACAATCAATTGCACCACAGCCTATAGTTCAGCAAGCTCCAACTGCTGATTATAGTGCTTTAATGGTTGCACTACAGATAAAGTTGGATGAGCAAAGGCAGGCCATAGAGAAGTATGTAGATGAAGGGCAGAAATCACTTCAATTTGATCTGGCCCAGGAAATAAAATCCATCAGGTTTGAGATGAATCTCAACAAGAAGGAGATGACTGAATGTTTTCACAAAGGTGGAAATGCAGTAGTATACTTGGCCACACACCAAGAGAAGATCAAAGCACAAGTAGATGATATAGCATTGAAGCAAGGATATGTTCTTGAAAATCAACTAAGGATGAATGACAACTTGACTGCTTCTCATAATGCTATAGTCACTGAATTGAAGAACAAGGCTGCTGAACCTTCTACATCTACTGCTGCTGCTAAAGCTGATTTTGATAAAGTATTTCAAGAAGAAATTACTGCTGTAAAGACTGCTATCCAAGCCTCCCAGAAAGCTATATCTGATCAACTTCAAAAGCTCAAACCATTCTTTAAATATGGAGTCAGATACTTGGATAGTCAAATCAGATTTCAAAAGGATGATGTCAGAGATCATATGGCTCGAGAAGTCATAAAGGGGGAGAGAGTTTTAGTCAAAGCTAGCTCTGATCATGCCAAATGGATATCTAATTCCATCAGAGCTACACTGGGCTATCCTCCACTCTGTGATGATGACAATGTTGCTGAATCTGGGATTCAAACTGCATATCTGGGAGGTGAGCAACCAGAGGTAGCTCAAGTGATATATCCTCCACCAGATTTTGACATGGTGCAAGCTGATATTCATCATATGTATAGCCCAACTGAAGGGAAGTCTAATGTTATTCTGGATAAAGTGGTTCAACCTATTTCAGAAGTCATGCAAGAGGCATTATAGAAGGAGGAAGAGACAAGGTTGTCTAAGAAGAGGTTTAGGGAACAAGCAGAACAAAGACCAGACTTTGAACAGTGGAGCCCTACCTCTAGGAATATAATATTAACTGCCTGGAAAGCTGCCAAGGACAATACTCATGACAGGAACAAGTGGTTTTCTGAAGCTGAATGGAGAAAACATGAGATCAGACAGGAAGCAATAGTTCAGTATAGAAGGAAGGCAAAGATGGGAAAGCTACCTCCTACTGCAGTGGAGCCTAGCAAGTACTTTCCAAATCCATATCACTATTTTGAGAGGCAGAAGATCAAAGCTGAAGAGCTCAAAAAGAAAGATCTAAAAGGCAAGAAGCCTGCTGATGCTGAAACTGTTGATGTCCCTGTCAAAGCTCAAGTCCAACCTGGCAAGGGAATAGTTATCAAGGAACCTGACCAGAAATAGATTAAGAATTTACTTGAAGATTATTTTGTAATCTTTTGAATGTAAAACATTTTTGTAAACTACTGAAAATGTATAAGACAAATGTTAGAACAATATATGATCAATATATTTCATGTTTGTTCTGTGAATGTGTATATGTCTATTTCTTATTTGTTCTGAAATGATGTATGTGTATACATGTTATGTTTACCCTGCTGTACTTTATCCTGCTTTACATCATTTTGTAATTTTTAATTATGAATGGTGTATATCATTGACTAAGGGTTATGACTTCTCCAAATAGGGGGAGATTGTTGGGTACATTGGTTAAATGTACCTGATTTGAAGAAGCCTCACCCAACTCAATGATATACATCATAATGTATTTGATGTATGTTGAGTTTATTTGTGCAGGTTAAGTAATCACTGGACTGAAGCAAAAAGTTTCTAAGTCCATGTGTCGACACCCAGAGGGAAAGTGTCGACACTTAAGAAGGCTTGTGTCGACACCCAGACAAGCAGTGTCGACACTTGGAGTCATTGTGTCGACACCTGGGATGCAGAGTCGACACCAGACTGAAAGTGTCGACACTTGGAGCTGTGTCGACACTCAGTGAAGAAAAGTGCAGACAGAAAGTGTCGACACAAGGAGCTGTGTCGACACCCAGTGAAGCTGAGTCTACACCAGATAGTGTCGACACTTGGAGCTGTGTCGACACTCAGCAAAAGACTGCAGAAACTAAGTTAAAGTGTCGACACCAATAACAATGTGTCGACACACAATAAGAAGAGTCAGCACTCGAAGAAAGTGTCGACACCAAGAACAAAGTGTCGACACTCATCAGAAGAGTCAACATTTGAAGTAAGTGTCGACACCCAGAACAATGTGTCGACACTCAGCTAAAGACTCTACACTTGAAGTCAGTGTCGACACATGAAGCTGTGTCGACACTTAGCAAAGAACAGAATTATCAACAAAATATTCTAAGTACAAGTGTCGACACTAAGGGAATGTGTCGACATTCACCTGAAGTCTCAACAGAAGAATCAAGTGTCGACACAAGGAGCTGTGTAGACACTCAGCAAGTATCAACATAGAAGACTATGTGTCGACACCAAGAAGCAGTGTCGACACTTAACAGATTCAACACAAGAAGTTGTGTCGACACAAAGGTGATGTGTCGACACTTAGAAGAATACAGCTAAAGATAGAAGAACAAGTACTTGTGTCGACACTCAATTTCAGTGTCGACACTTGAAGAAGAATCTGTGTCGAGACATACAAGGAGTTGTGTCGACACCTTGTAGACTTGTGTCGACACTTACACAACATGTGTCGACACTTGGACTATAAGTGTCGACACTTAAAGACAGAAAGTCTCGACACTTTCAGACTGTTAGAGATTTTCAAGAAATGACTGGATGACTTGACAGCTGCCGTTCCAGCCGGTCTACAGCACCTGTCAGAGATATCAGAAGTCAGTTATGAACCGGACCAGCCGGTTACCATGAAGAAGGCCTATAAATAGGCACATACAGTTTACAGAAACTGTTGATCACATTGTTGAAGAACAAGTTATTAAAGTGGTACACAGAGTATCAAATCAAGAAGATCTTGCAGTTTAAGTGCAGATCTAAGAAGTTGGAGAGAGAGGGCTCCATCCAAGAAATCAGCCGTTGGAACTAGGCTGAAAAGAAGGGTTCAGATCTAATCTGAATTCTAAGTGGTAGAGGTCAAGGAACAACTGCAGAAGGAGACAATCTTATTCAGTTCAACTCAAGAAGCTTTGAAGAAAGCTAAGTCAGATTGAATCCAGCTGAGTTCTTCCAAGAACTCATCAAGAAACTCTCAACTTCCCTCTCTCGTTTTTGAGTTGTTGAGTTGTTATTTCAATAATCATGTTTATCTTGTAGGATCCTTTGGATCTGAGTGAATTGTAAGCCTATAATTATAAAGGCTGAGGGTAGGGTCTTTGGCCTGAGTGTAGGATATTGTTATCTCTGAGTGTAGGCCTTGATTGGCTGAGTGTAGGCCTGGGTGGCTGAGTGTAGGCCTTTGTGGCTGAGTGTAGGCTTTGGGATAAAGCTGAGTTGTAAGGCTTTGAGCCTGAGGTGTAGGAACCAATTTGGGTTCTGAGACAGTGGAGAAGTTTGGCTGAATCTAGTACACTGCTAGATAGGCGAAGGGGGAAAGTGGATGTACCCATATCTTGGGGAACCACTATAAAACACTGTGTCTGCTGTGCTGTGCTGTGTTGTGATTGTTGCTGTGTATGCTGTGTGTTTGCTGTGATAGAATAGTTAGAAATCTGTGATATTAACTGTCTGCTGCCATTAAAGTTCAAAAAGGATTAGGTCACCTATTCACCCCCCCCCCCCCCTCTAGGTGTTTAGGTACCATATCTTTCACGGGTATTTCCTAGTCGTTCACGCCAGTACTTCCTGCTACTACCCTTCACAGGCACAACCCACCAAGCATCATAAATATCAAGGGTATTTTCCTGGATCTCCAGTCCCGTACTTCCTGCTACTGCCCTTCATAGGCATAACTCATGAACATCACACGCAAGACAAGGGTATTTTCTTGGACTACCACTCCAGCACTTCCTGCTACTGTCCTTCACAGGTACAACCCAACGACTCCCTAAACTACACATTTCATCATTGAGTCTTCTCCGGTGCGTATATGCAACATCACCAATCTAGACTAACCTGTCCGGATGGGCTTCACACAGCATGCCTATTCTGTACTCCATTTCCGGATCTATATGTCAAATGATTGGGGATTCCATGAATCAACCCAAGGGACTCCCGTAACCAGTGTAAGACCCCCCCCCCCCCTTTGTTTCTTTTTAAACACCAGGGTCTTAGGCCCAGAACTGCCTCTTAGCGGTGACACCTTCACGCCCTGAAGGGTCATCACCGCGAAATGCTGATTCTGCCGGCCGATTCGATCACAGAAAAGCAACAAAAGCAGAGTAAGTATAAGAGCGGTAAAACTCTAACCAAAAGTCCACAATAATATCACATCAGAGTAAATATATCTCCACGAAGTGAGAGTCAACAAATATAATGTACTGAAAATAAGGGCTTAAGCCCGCTACATCAAATCCTCACTACATAGTCACTCAAGCGGAAGCAAAATAAAACACTACTAAAGTCAGGGCTCACAGTCACCGTCGTCTGAACTCCGGTGCTAGACTGCCCCATCTCCAAGCGTGCCGACTTGCGGGGCTGCTCCTCCATGCTGGGCTCCACGATCCCCTAAATGATGTAGTTCGAAAACCGTTAGTCTAAAAGACTAAGTCCTATCATCCCCCACCCCTTCCCCCATGGCCTCTAGGCACCGAGCGGAGAGGAAGAAAGGGGAGTACTTGAAGGTGGAGAGTAATCAAGAAACAGATGGCAGCGGACCTACACTAGCAATTTTTATAGTACATGTGGCAGTAAAGTAAAGTATGAAAAGTAATCTTAACTTATACGGAAACATATAAGCAAGGGATATTTTACATGGCTCCCATCGTATAAAAAGTCTCATACCAATTTATACGTTGTGGTGTCGGTTATTAACAGTAATATATGTATAAAGAATTTAACCTTAACTAATAAACTTGCCCACACAAGCTTATAGACCAAGGGGTCGTTTTGCAGGGCCTATTGTATAAGCATCCCATACCACTTATACAATAGGTGACAGGGGTTTTACGCTATGATTATGCTATGACATGCAAGTGGGTTATGATGCGATCATGCAAGTGCAACTCACCCACCCGACTCTGTGCACACAGACCTTTAGTTCCCCATTTCTAGAGCCGAACCTCCCAGGATACCTCTGTAGTGGCAGACGGAAGCGGTGGGTTGGGTCTCGCCCACCTCTAAACCAATAAAGCACTACCGGTCAGACCTATCGTACGCCTCAACGCTGGTGCACTAAGCGGACTCCTGCGTACTCTTGCTATCTTGCGTACCGGACTTCTGTTGGCGAAGTGCTAGCCACACTTGCCGAGTCAACGTATTGGCGTCGGTGCATCGACACTCTAATACCAAATACCCACCACCTTTATTTTATGCACATGCAACCTTATGTATCAGTACCGAGCCAAAGCTCCCCGGACCATCCCGTCCGTCACAAACATCAACCGAGCCGAAGCTCGTCGGGCCATCCTGCCCCTCACAAATATCAACCGAGTCAAACCAACTTCCCGAGACACCGGGGTGTGTGGAAGTGAACCCCTAATTATTCTAGTTGCTCTTTAATATTTTATCACTCCTACAGCTTACATTAGCCCAGGACTGCCCAAGGTATACCCCGTGAAGGGCTCTCGAAGGCACTAGGAACTACGATGGGATTACGCCCAAAACTCCCTTTTGCAAGGCACTTACTATTATTGGTTGCTACCCGATTTCCCGACCCTTAATTAATTTTACAGAATCTAGCCCTAGTGCATTAAACACTTCCTCCCTACGGGAAGGACGATTTTTCGCCGATCCCGAGCACCACCAAACACTAGTCAACCGCTCACTCTACTAATCTCGTCTTCCAATGATGAACTCCTTTATTTATCCAAACTAGCAACCTACTGAGGATTCAACTCTTCAAAATCCATTACCCACTCTAGTTTAGTTTTCGCAGTTACTATATGCAGACCACCCTATACTATATGAGATGTATAAAGGAGGTACTCCGGATTGTCTTCCAAATCTCCTATAAATTTTACCAGAAGTCTATCATAACAAATTTAGTCTAAAATCAGAGATCCATAATTTTTCTAATTAATTTGATATTTATCGGATTTTCCCAAATGTTTGGCCATGGGCAATTTTGAACATGAACTATATGATCTACTCAAGTAATGGCCACCCAAAATTTTTGATCACTAAATTAACAGAGATTTATGACTAGATACAAATTTCCATAATTCTTCAGAATTTATTTGACCTCTAATTAATTTATTCAAAATATTTCCCTTAATCATATGTAAAGAAGGAAGTACCAAAATTATTCATTAGAAAATTATACAAAAATTATAGACTCTTAATATGGTTCAGAAAAGATCATTGTACAAAACTCATAGTTTTAGAGGCTTGCTAGACTCCAAAATAAATTAAATTAAATTTTCATGGGAAACCGTACTTAATGAAGCAACCCGTAAATATAATCATCAAAAAATTCTATAAACTTTCACAGAGCTTTAAAACATAATAATAAGTCCTCTGGCTAAATTTCATCAATTTCCAGCAAGTAGTTTCTTCCTAATAAATTTCTAAGTAAATATTACAACTTACCAATTTGTTAATGAAGTATCCAAAATAATAATCCTAAATTCATAATAAAATTTCCAGAGCTTGTACTAACCTCAAAAACTACTCAACCCAAATCTCATCACTTTTCAAAGAGTTTTTGTGACATTTTCTATCCCTACAATGTTTGTGCCCTAAGCTAGGGTTAGAGTTTTGAGGGGGTTTAAGGCTTCCAAATTCCCTAAACTTTTAACCAGAGAACTATACTAATCATATGGTCCTCTCCACAAAGTTTCAAGTCAATCCAAGGTCATTTGACCCTATGATCTTCAAACCCTAAAAATCCCCATTAAGGAACCTACCCTAGGGTTCTAGGGCTACCCTACACTTAACCACCCCAAATTCCATTGGAGGGTGAGTCATATTATAAAAAGTCAGTGGCCAAAATATCAACCTCTGTTGAGGTGATTTGACCACTCAAAACCCAAAGGGGATGCTTGACATATTTAACCCTAAAAGGGGTCAACCTAGGGTTGGATCAATACCTAGCCAAAACATCTCCAAATGAGATGAAACTCTTACCAGAGCCCTAACATGCCATCTAAGACCTCCCACCCAAATGTGGGGGAATTTTGAGGTGTTTAGGACACCTAATTAATTTATTCATGGATTATTAAATTTTCCAAAAAACTATAGAAACTTTTCTCCAAAAATTTTGAATTTTATAAAGGCACTAGGTATAGCTAGGGTAAACTCCCTGCCCAAATATCAGGTCATTTGGACAAGGGATGAAGGGCGGGCATCCATTTGAATCTCAGGATATCCCTAGGTATAGGGCCCACCAAACTGGGTGTTGTGGTCTAACCGTGTCTCCGAATTGAGTGAAATCAATTTTAAATTAAACTAGACATCAAGGGCTACATTATCTATGTTGACTACTTTTTCTGTTCTAGAATCTAAGTATTTTTAAAAATTAAAACCAATAATATACAAAATCGGTGACATAATTAAAATAATCAGAAATTGATATACTATAGTCTGAAATCAAATATGGCACGAATCTTGGCGCAAGGTGGACGGGATACGTTCATCTTGTAACGCCCCGAAACTCAAAAGAGCAACGGGGGACATTTTGGGCCAGTTTTGGGTTCTGGAAGGAGGCACATGGCCTAGGACACGGGCGTGTCCCAGGGCGTGTCACGCTTGTGTCGACACTCAGCCGGCAAAGTCGACCTTTTGCTCTCGACATTGTGTCGAGACTGGGCACATGGCCTGCAACACGGGCGTGTCACAGGGCGTGTCGACCCGTGTCGACACTCAGCCCGCGAAGTCGACACTCTGCACTCGACAAAGTGTCGAGAAATGGCACACGGCCTGCGACACGGGCGTGTCGCAGGGCGTGTCGACCCGTGTCGACACTCGTCCAGGGGAGTCGACGAACTTTGCTCGACGATGTGTCGAGACAAGGCACACGGCCTAGGACACGGGCGTGTCCAAGGCCGTGTCGTCAGGTCGACGATCTTCGCTCGATGAAGTGTCGAGTGTCGATACCATGTACACGGCCTGGAGCCCTGGGACACGGGCAAGGACACGGGCGTGTCCTAGAACCCGTGCAGTGCTCGGGTTGTTTTCGGGTTAAATCGATGGGGGTACACGGCCGGCCGCACGGTCGTGTCAGGTGGAACACGGCGTGTGCCAGGCCGTGTGCGGTCCAGATTGGGCATTTCAGTCCCGAATCAAAGCCGTTCGTTTCTTTAATTGATGATCCAACAGCTGGGGGTGTTCCTGAAGGGATATACCCGGGATTGGGCCTAGAAACCCTCACTTTTCATGAGTGGTTATCTTTCTAAAACTTAGAGAGGGAGAGAGGAGAGCCAAGGAAGGAAGAAGAAGATAGATCCGGCCATTGGAGGAGCTTCGAAGCTCCAAATCGCGAGTCGACTCCGGATCCACAGAGGCAAATCTAGTGCGGTGCTTTTCGTCCGCTTACTTTTCCATGGCGCCAAAGAAGAACGCAAGGGTAACGATCCTCATCTTGAGCATGTGTAGCTCTCCTTCTTTGTATAGGAAGCCCGCTCTCGCGAGTTTGCGGTGAGTTGGAGGCGTTCCTTCGGGTAGATATGTGAATTCCCCGTTGTTTAGAGTCCGTAAGCGAGAACGGACATAGGCATGATGTGTGAAGCCTATCCGGACATGTTGGTCTGGATCGGTGATGTTGCATTGCATAATGCCGGAGAAGACTCCGTGCTATTGGTTGTTTTTCGGGTTTTCTACACGGTAGATTGCAACAGGGAGCCTTGGGGATTAACCCAAAGGTGCACCTGAAAAACTGGGCGGATGCGTGATCTTGCCAACTTAGTGGCCTGAGAACCAACTTGAGCATAACCTGGTTATGTGAATTGTGATGGAAATGGTACTCGGGAGAAGTTTGACCTGCGCAAATGGCTTAAATTGTCGTTGCGATGTGAGCACGGGTTAGATGGAACCGTACCCGTTCTATGTCGTTCGGTTAAAGAGACCTAAGGGTACGTGGCACTTGCCATTGGCATAGACTAGGGTCTTCGGCGGTCTATGGCTTAAATTGTCGTGACCCAGGCCAAGAAGACAAATTGGTCATAGGTTTGGCCGTCAAAGTGGCGGTGGTGAGTCTGGAATGTCTATGGCTTTAATTGACGTGACATCGACCGGTTCACCGAGAATGTGCCCTGAGAGAACGGGGCGTGTGGCCGTGCGAGCCAACGTCTGTGATGGAATGATTATGTATATGTTGCTCGCTTATGCTAATGAAATGCAGGGAAGGAGCATCGCCGCCCCGAGTTGGGGGCGGGATCGTTATAATTTGGTCAGCATTGCTGACCGTTGCCTTGTTTTGCCACCGTGCGGTGGTTTGTTGCTTGCAGGTGCTGTTGGACCAAGCGGTCAATAGCGGGCTAAAGCCCAATTTGCGAAGCCGGCCCTTGAAGATCTAATTGGAGGGTTTACTGCTTTATTCATGTATGACCGGCCTGCGTGCCGTGGTTTGTAAATCATGTAATATTAAGTGAACCATTTTGTAAGGCCTTAAGGCCTGTACTTGTGTATGTACAACATTCCTGTTTTGGTATTAGTGGACATTCATGCTTTAGTGCTGGGTTCTTTGTTGCAACTTTTATAAACTGCTTCCGCTAGAATGCTATGTGTAGGACGTTACGATTGGTTGGATGGTTTCCATGAGTAACCACCCGGTCTGTTTGTAGTATATGGCATCGGGACCCGGTCGGACTTACTGTTATATGTTATGCGACAGATAGGGGGTGTTACAATTTGGTATCAGACTACTGGTTTTGGTCGGGCTTAAGATGAATTCGTAGCCGAATTCTTTTTAAGGGGTGGTGAGCACATGTGTGTTTGTCATCGTTATAACAGTAAAAGAACCCATGAATGTCCACTTAGGAATGAAAATACACGTGTTTGAGGAACCTACGTGTTCTTATAATTGCTGTTTGCAATTTTATTTGGTCGCTTAACGGTGTTTTGTACCACTATAGGTGACCAGAAGTGGTGTTAGGCCGTCGAAACGTCGAGTTTCTAAGGCTAGCAGTGCACCAGATGTTGCTCCCGCAACACCTCTATCGGCTGAGAACATACGATTGGTGTCCGAAGCAGTGTTGGTCGTGATTAATGCGCAGCCTGCAAGGCAAACGCAGCAACCCGCTCCTGCGATGGAGCAGGTACCGATGCAAGAGGCTGAGCCGAGGAGAGTGGAACAAGTGGTAGTGGAACCGTTGGTGCCAAGGAGGGCAACCGAGAGGTAGCTTAAGCATGTAATGAGCTTTAACCCTCCGGTATTCTCGGGGTTGGGAACCCCATATCAAGCTGAAGACTGGCTCTCCAGGGTGAAGAGAGTCATGACAGCAACGGAGATGGAGGATTGGCAAATGACCACCATCGCTACGTTCCTTCTGGACAGTGAAGCGAGAATGTGGTGGAAAGGTTTGGAGCTGCACCTATTGAGAGGTAGGCAACTTGTTGATGTCTCGATGGAAGAGTTCTCGAGATTATTCTTGGCTAGATACCTCCCTTCGACGCAGAAGATAGCGTTGGAGAATGTGTTTCTGAAGTTGGTTCAGGGTGAGAGGAGCGTGGATGAATATCTCCACGAGTTTACTCATTTGAGTCGATATGCTAGCTCCATTATTGTGGATGAGGAGCGCAAGACTAATCGCTTCGACGAAGGGTTGAGAGATGAGCTGAGGTTACTACTCTCGGGACCGATGACGCAGAGTTTCTTAACCTTGGTCAACACTGCCCGGTCCTTGGAGAAGGACATGAAGAACGTACAGGCAAAGAAAAGCTTGGGTGACAAGAAATCTGAATTCAAAGTGCTGACTACTTCAAAGTCCGGCTATCGGAGGTCCTTCAAGTAGCATAGGACTTCGGGTCCGGCAACTTCTGGTGCTTATGGGGCGACTACGGGTCGGACCCCGGGTGCATGTTTTACCTGTGGAAAGACGGGGAACTTTGCCTGTGACTGTTGGAGCGGACGTCCTAAGTCCGAGAGAAGACCGAGAGCGACTTATGAAGAGAAGGGCAAGGCGGTGGAGTCGACCGCGTCCCACTATGCTCCGGCCCAACCAAGGGTGTATAATCTTGGCCAACAGGAGGCCATCAAACAGGCTGATGTGGTGACAGGTACGGTTTAATTTATAGCAAGTCAATTTCTTTAAATACTTTTTCTGCACATGTTACCTTACCACTGCTTGTTTAGGATTTGTTTTGATTTGTGAAAATCCGGCAAAAGCACTCTTCGATACGGGAGCTTCACACTCCTTGTCAGAGGGATTTATATCACGCATCGGAGTCCCTTCTTCGATGGCAAAGGATAAGTTGGATGTGTTGTTGCCCAATGGGTGTTCGATGCGCGCGGATAGGATCTGCGATGTTAAGATTCGTATTGGGAATCAGGAGTTCGATCTGCAGGCGTCGTTACTTTCGTTGGTTGATTTCGACGTTATATTTGGCATGGACTGGCTCTCGGAGTAGCAAGCCTATATTGATTGCGGCCACAAGGAAGTCAAGTTGGGAGCAAGTCGTGAAACGACTTTTACAGGCTTAAAGGGGTCGAGCAAGACGTTGATGTCTGCTCTTCAGGTGGTGAAGGCGGTTCGTGCCGGTGCAGAACTGTTCTTTACACTAGTGTAGGTTGTGAAGTCGAAGCCCGCGTTGGATTATATTTCAGTGGTATCGGAATACCCTGATGTGTTCCCCGCAGATCTTCCTGGAGCCCCGCCTCAGCGGGTGATAGATTTCATGATTGAGCTAGTGCCAGGTGCAAAGCCTGTGTCACGATCTCCTTATCGGCTAGCGCCTAAGGAAATGGCGGAGCTGAAGGTTAAACTGCAAGAGTTGTTGGAGCAAGGGTATGTGCGCCCAAGTTCTTCGCCTTGGAGCGCGCCGGTCCTCGTTGTTAAGAAGAAGGACGGAAGCTTAAGGCTATGTATTGATTATCGGGAGCTCAACAAGTTGACTGAGAAGAACAAGTACCTGATCCCCCGGATTGATGATCTTTTTGATCAGTTAGTCGGGTCGACGGTGTACTCGAAGTTGGATCTCAAGGCTGGGTACTATCAGCTGCGAATAAGGGAGAGTGATATCCCGAAAACAGCGTTTAGTACAAGATACGGGCATTATGAGTTTACGGTCATGCCGTTTGGGCTGACTAATGCGCCGTCAGTGTTCATGGATTTGATGAACAGGACTTTCAGGGATTACTTGGACCATTTTGTGATCGTCTTCATCGACGATATTTTGGTGTACTCGCAAAGTGAGGAAGATCACTGCAAGCATCTTCATTTAGTTTTGGAGACGCTAAGGAGGAATCAAATGTATGCCAAGTTCTCAAAGTGCGAGTTTTGGTTATCCTCAGTGGCGTTCCTCGGTCATATAGTGAGTGGAGAGGGTATTGATGTGGATCCGGCGAAGATTGTTGCGATATGGGAGTGGCCTGAGCTTGCTGCGGTAGCGGAAGTCCGGAGCTTTCTGGGGCTTGCCGGCTATTATAGGTGCTTCGTAGAGAACTTCTCGCGGATAGCATTACCTCTCACTACTTTGACGAGGAAGGAGCAGAAGTTCGTTTGGTCGCCGGAGTGCGCGCGAGCTTTTGAGGAGTTGAAGTGTCGGTTGACCATGGCGCATGTGCTGAGTTCGCCATGTGGGACCGAAGGCTATGAGATTTACAGTGATGCTTCGGGCAGCGGTTTGGGTTGCGTGCTACTGCAACACTGAAGTGTAATAGCTTATGGCTCGAGACAGCTGAAAGTGCACGAAAGGAACTATTTGGTCCATGACTTGGAGTTAGCGGCCGTGATTTTTGCCTTAAAGCTGTGGAGACACTATTTGTACGGTGTGAAGATTGATATCTACACCGATCACAAGAGCCTGAAGTATCTGATTGATCAGAAGGATCTAAATATACGGCAGCGTAGATGGATGGAGTTCCTGGGGGACTATACATTCAAGATCCACTACGTGCCTGGTAAAGGGAATGCGGTTGCGGACGCGTTGAGTCGTCGAGCCCCAGATCAAGCCAATTCGCTATCGGTGCATGATGAGCGGTTGGTGCGGGAGTTGGAGGCGTTGGAGATTGTTTGTGTGGATAGGCAATCAAGTGCTGAAGCAGTTCTAAATTGGACTGAAGTCCAATATGACCTGGCTGATCGGATTCGGCAGGCTTTGGATATGGATGTCCATATGAAGCAGTTCATGGTAGGGGCTCTCGATGGGTCAAATTCCCAATTCATTGTGGAGGACGGATTGCTTTTGAAAGACGGTCGTCTGTGCGTCCCAAGTGTGGGTAGTTTGCGGGTGGAATTGTTGTACAAGGCGCACCATACAAAGTACTCAATTCACCAGGGGAGCACGAAGATGTACCGTGATGTCAAGAAACTGTTTTGGTGGCCGAGTTTGAAGAAAGATGTGGCGCTCTACGTAGCGAAGTGCCAAACTTGCGCCTTGGTGAAGGCGAAGTGTCAAACGCCGGGAGGATTTCTGAAGTCCTTGCCTATTCCTGAGTGGAAATTTGACGACATCTCTATGGACTTTGTGCACGGTTTGCCAAAGTCGCAAAAGGGGAACGATGCCATTTGGGTGGTCTTGGATCGGTTAACGAAGGTGTCGCATTTCATTCCGCATAGGAAGGATGATCCGGTGGATAAGTTGGCAAAACTTTATGTGGATAACATTGTACGGCTTCACGGTGTGCCCCGCAGCATCGTGAGTGACCGAGATGGGCGGTTCATGTCCAATGATTGGAGGTTTGTGCAGCAAATGTTGGGGACAAAGTTGAAATTCAGCACAGCCTTCCATCCGCAAACGGATGGGCAGACCGAGAGGGTCAATAGAACTATGGAAGACATGCTCCGCATGTGTGTCTTGGATTTTGGGAAGCAATGGGAAGACCACCTTTATTTGGTGGAGTTCGCATACAACAATAGCTACCAAGCTAGTATTCAGATGGCGCCTTTCGAGGCCCTATATGGTAGAAAATGTCGCGCACCGTTGTCTTGGTTAGAAACGGGTGAGTCAAAGTTGTATAAGCGATTGGAAGTGGAGGATGCTACTTCTTTGGTGAGAACCATTCGGGAGAGGTTGCTTATCGCTCAGGACGGGCAAGCGAAGTACTATAATGCCAAGCACGGGAACGTGGAGTTCGCTGTGGGGGACTATGTGTACTTAAAGATCAAGCCGTTCAAGGGTGTCTCGCGGGTGCGGCGATTGAAAAAGCTAAGCCCGAGGTACCTTAGACCGTTTGAGGTTCTGGAGTGAATTGGTGAAGCGGCCTATCGGTTGAAGCTTTCAGTGGAGCTTGGTGGTTTACATGATGTATTCCATATTTCGGTGCTTCGGAAGGCGGTGCAAGAGTCTTCGCAAGTGATCGCGATTGATCAAGTGCCGGTGGATAGTGGGCTGACGACAAAAGTCAAGCCCGTGTGGATTGAGGACTCGGAGGTCAAGCGGTTACGCAATAAAGAGATCAGGATGGTCAAGATCCGGTGGGACAATTTCGGTCGTGAGGAGCTCTCTTGTGAGCTAGAGCATACTATGCTTGACGAATATCCGGAGTTGTTCCGTTCAGGTATAAATTTTGGTTTTGTACATGTCTTTCCTTTATATAATTTCGTGGACGAAATTCTTTTAAGAGGGGGAGAGTTGTAACGCCCCGAAACTCAAAAGAGCGACGGGGGACGTTTTGGGCCAGTTTTGGGTTCTGGCAGGAGGCACACAGCCTGGGACACGGGCGTGTCCCAGGGCGTGTCAGGCTTGTGTCGACACTCAGCCGGCGAAGTCGACATTTTGCTCTCGACATTGTGTCGAGACTGGGCACATGGCCTGCGACACGGGCGTGTCACAGGGCGTGTCGACCCGTGTCGACACTCAGCCCGCAAAGTCGACACTCTGCGCTCGACGAAGTGTCGAGACATGGCACACGGCCTGCAACACGGGCGTGTCGCAGGGAATGTCGACCCGTGTCGATACTCGTCCCGGGGAGTCGACGAACTTTGCTCGACGATGTGTCGACACGAGGCACACGGCCTAGGACACGGGCGTGTCCAAGGCCGTGTCGTCAGGTCGACGATCTTCGCTCGATGAAGTGTCGAGTGTCGAGATCGTGTACACGGCCTGGAGCCCAGTCATGTTGAGGTAGACACGGGCAAGGACACGGGCGTGTCCTAGAACCTGTGAAGTGCTCGGGTTGTTTTCGGGTTAAATCAATGGGGGTACACGGCCGGTCGCACGGCCGTGTCAGGTGGAACACGGGCGTGTCAGGTCAAACACAGGCGTGTTCGATACCCATGTGTTGTTCTAGGCGAGTCGATTTTGATGACGAATGAGGCACACGGCCCTGGACACGGGCGTGTGCCAGGCCGTGTGCCGTCCAGATTGGGCATTTCAGTCCCGAATCAAAGCCGTTCGTTTCTTTAATTGATGATCCAACGGCTGGGGGTTGTTCCTGAAGGGATATACCCGAGATTGGGCCTTAGAAACCCTCACTTTTCATGAGTGGTTATCTTTCTAAAACTTAGAGAGAGAGGAGAGCCAAGGAAGGAAGAAGCAGCTAGATCCGGCCATTGGAGGAGCTTCGAAGCTCCAAATCGCGAGCCAACTCCGGATCCACGGAGGCAAAGCTAGTGTGGTGCTTTTCATCCGCTTACTTTTCCATGGCGCCAAAGAAGAACGCAAGGGTAACGATCATCATCTTAAGCATGTGTAGCTCTCCTTCTTTGCATAGGAAGCCCGCTCTCACGAGTTTGCGGTGAGTTGGAGGCGTTCCTTCGGGTAGATATGTGAAGTCCCCGTTGTTTAGAGTCCGTAAGCGAGAACGGACATAGGCATGATGTGTGAAGCCTATCCGGACATGTTGGTCTGGATCGGTGATGTTGCATTGCATAATGCCGGAGAAGACTCTGTGCTATTGGTTGTTTTTCGGGTTTTCTACACGGTAGATTGCAACAGGGAGCCTTGGGGATTAACCCAAAGGTGCACCCAGAAAACTGCGCGGATGCGTGATCTTGCCAACTTGGTGGCCTGAGAGCCAACTTGAACATAACCGGGTTATGTGAATTGTGATGGAAATGGGACTCGGGAGAAGTTTGACCCGCGCAAATGGCTTAAATTGTCGTTGCGATGTGAGCACGGGTTAGATGGAACCATACCCGTTCTATATCGTTCGGTTAAAGAGACCTAAGGGTACGTGGCACTTGTCGTTGGCATAGACTAGGGTCTTCGGCGGTCTATGGCTTAAATTGTCGTGACCCAGGCCAAGAAGACAAATTGCTCATATGTTTGGCCGTCAAAGTGGCGGTGGTGAGTCCGGAATGTCTATGGCTTTAATTGACGTGACATCGACCAGTTCACCGAGAATGTGCCCTGAGAGCACGGGGCGTGTGGCCGTGCGAGCCAACGTCTGTGATGGAATGATTATGTATATGTTGCTCGCTTATGCTAATGAAACGCAGGGAAGGAGCATCGCCGCCCCGAGTTGGGAGCGGGATCGTTATAATTTGGTCAGCATTGCTGACCATTGCCTTGTTTTGCCACCGTGCGGTGGTTTGTTGCTTGCAGGTGCTGCTGGACCAAGCGGTCAATAGCGGGCTAAAGCCCAATTTGCGAAGCCGGCCCTCGAAGGCCTAATTGGAGTGTTTTCTGCTTTATTCATGTATGACCGGCCTGCGTGCCGTGGTTTGTAAATCATGTAATATTAAGTGAACCATTTTGTAAGGCCTTAAGGCATGTACTTGTGTATGTACAACATTCATGCTTTAGTGCTGGGTTCTTTGTTGCAACTTTTATAAACTGCTTCCGCTAGAATGCTCTGTGTAGGATGTTACGATTGGTTGGATGGTTTCCATGAGTAACCACCCGGTCTATTTGTAGTATATGGCGGCGGGCCCCGGCCGGACCTACTGCTATATGCTATGCGACGGATAGGGGGTGTTACACATCTTCTACCTTGAGCCGACGGCCGAGATTTATTCTTCCTGGTCTATTTCAAATGGCTGTCGCCGGCCATCCAGCCGCCTCCCCGGTCGGCCACCGCCACCATCACCTCCATTGAGGTGGTGGCTGCCGCCAGGCGGCGTCACAGCCGCCGGAGAGCCCTATTCTGGCAATCCCGATGGTTGCATTTTTGCGGAAAAACCAGGAAAATCTCCCTTTGGATCGGGCTCAATTGAGCCCGAACCTTGGCCCTAAAGATTCTTAAGATCTACCCATGAAATAAGGAGTGGAGGAAGACCTTGCCGGCAGCCTGAGGTCGAGAAGATCGTCGGAAAGGCATCTTTGAAGGCGGCGCCGCTCGGTTTCTGCAACTACACAGTGGGGAGGCTCGGTTTCTTCAGGTAAGGATTGGGAAATCTTCCTCTCGGCCCCCTGAAGGTGTTTAAAGACTCAAATGGGGAGGGGAGAGGTTGGATCATCAATGGCCATTAAGTCAATAATGGCCACATTCGGCCATGGTAGAGGGGGATGAACCAGGCCCTTGGTGGCCAGGGAAGTGACTGGAAACTTCTCCCCTTCCCTAGGGGAGTTAAATTCAGCCATTAAAGGTGGTCTTTGGCCTCCCCTTGGCCGAGCCCCTTCTTTCCCCCTTCTTTCATTTTTCTCTCTCCTCCATAACCATGGAAATGAAGCCCACTCTCTCTCCTAGTCACCAAGTTGACTTGGTCAATCTGGAGGTCTATTGGCAGCCCATCCATACACATCATTCTCCTAAAGAAGCCACATGAGGAGGCTTGAACTTGGGCTAGCCTATTTGAGCTATGTTGACCCAAGGTAGGCTTGGGTTGACCTTGGTCTTTTTGACCTTTTTGGTTGCCCCTAAAGGGTCCCTGGTGACCCATTGGTCTCCCTTAAGGTCTAGGTAGGGTTGGATAGGGCTGACTTGGCATCTTGGAGGTCACCTGTCCCTTGGTAAGGGCACTTTGACCACTTTAGGGCTAGAGTTGACTTGGGTCATCATGACCATTTGGGTTGACCCCAAGGGGTCCTTGGTGACCCCATGGTTTCCCCTAAGGTCTATGTAGGGTTTGGTAGGATTACCTTGCACTTTGGAGGTCACCTACCCTTAGTAAGGGTACTTTGACCAGATTAGGGGCTTGAGTTGACTTGGGTCAACTTGGCCTCTAGGGCTGACCCCATTGTGTCCTTAGTGACCCATTGACCTCACTTTAGGTCTAGGAAGAGTTGGATAGGTTGGTTGGGCAACTTAGAGGTCAACTGCCCTTTGTTAGGGCACATTGCCCAATTTAGGCCTATGGTGGTCCTAGGTCAAATTGGTCACTTTGGGTTCACTCCAATGGAACCTTAAGGCTCTAGTGGACCCTCTGATAGGTTAGTGATGTTGTGGTGGGGTCATGGTGTCATGGTGAAGCCCTTAAGGTCAAACCCTAGGTTTTGTGATGAGGCTATGCCATAGGCAGACCAAGGTGATTCTCACCTTGGCCTTCTATCACTTGGCCCTTTTTAGCTTCCTTGTGTTTTGTCATGACCTAGTCATGGCCAAAACCACTCGTAGGGGTCTAGTTGGAAATGGGATGTTACAACAAACCACCCTCTGGTGGGGGAATCCTATGCACATGCCAAAAAGGAAGCCTTCACATGGCTTAGAAGAAAGATCGTTACCCTTGATGATCGTTTTGGCGCCATGAACTCCTAGTCGGCTGAACAGCACCGCAACGGACTTTCCTCCACAACGCTAGCCTCAGATTGTGAACAGGAACTCCGCAGTTCCACCAGTGGCCGGCTCTCCTTCCTCCTCCTCATCCTTCTTCCTCTCTCTCTAGGTTTGTATAAAGAGGATGGCCAAACTCAAATTTGAATTCCCATCTCATTTTTCGGCCTAAAGGAAACAGGGAGGAGCCAGAGCCATTATATCTCAACTGAGAAAATGGACGGCTCGCAATGAAATCCATATAGGTTGTGCCTCCAAACTTTGAAGGCGAACACCACTGCCCCCAATTCCAAATCGTGAACCGGATAATTGAGTTCATGCTTCTTTAACTGCCTTGACACATATGCAATTACATGATCGTGCTGCATCAGTACTGCTCCCATTCCTTGATAAGATGTATCGGTGTAAACTTGAAATCCTTCCTTCCCAGACGGAAGTGCTAGGATGGGTGAAGATGTAAGCATGTCCTTCAGCTCTTGGAACGCTGATTCACACTATGGTGTCCACTCATATGGCACACCTTTCTTCGTCAAGGTAGTAAGAGGAAGGGCGATCTTCGAGAATCCTTTTACGAACTTGTGATAGTACCCGGCAAGTCCAAGGAAGCTCCACACATCAGCCACTGACTTCAAAGGCGACCACTCCTTCACAGCACGCACTTTGGCCGAATCCACAGCTAGTCCAGCCCCACTAATCACATGGCCCAAGAAAGCAACCTCCTTAAGCCAGAATTCGCACTTGCTCAACTTGGCAAACAAGGCGTGCTCTTTTAGCTTCTTCAGTACCAAGGTCAGATGTTTGGTATGCTCCTCCTCCGTCTTTGAGTAGACTACGATGTAATCGATGAAAATGATGACGAAGATGTCCAAATACGGCTCAAACACCTTGTTCATCAGACTCATGAAGGCTGAAGGGGCATTTGTGAGCCCAAACGGCATTACGGTAAACTCGTACAAACCGTATATTGAGCTGAAAGCCGTTTTCTGGATGTCCTCCTCTCGTATCCTCAACTGATAATACCCCAAGCGCAAATCCAACTTGGAAAACCAATGCGCTCCTACCAGTTGGTCGAACAGCTCGTCGATCCGGGGTAGCGGATAGGTGTTCTGCATCGTCAGTCGATTGAGCTCCTGATAGTCTATGCATAATCGCAGGGTTCCATCCTTCTTCTTGACAAACAATACAGGGGCTCCCCAGGGTGACGAACTGGTGCAAACAAACCCAGACTCCACCAGTTCTTGCAGTTGAACTCTAAACTCCGTGAGTTCCTTCGGGGCCATTCGGTAAGGGGCCCTGGATACAGGCTTGGCACCCGATACTAGATTAATTTGAAAATCAACTTCTCTATGCGAGGGTAATCCTGGCAGTTTCTCAGGAAAAACCTCGGGGAAGTCCCGCACTACCCGTACATCTTTCATATCCAACGATATCTCCTTCAACTCGAAACAAACCATGAAAACTTCTTCCCCCTTCATATGGGCTTTTACAGCCTGAATCGAAGATAATAACATGCGAGGTGCGAATCTAATACCTTGAAAGATGACATCGGTGTCTCCATGTCTCAAGTAGATTCGTTTCTCCGCGCAATCAATCCTTGCAAAGTGCCAGTCCAACCACGCCATGCCTAGAATGAGATCAAACTCTGGCATCCTCAAGACTGTGGCAGGGGTATCAAAGGCCTTTCCCCCAATGAATATCTCCAACTCGCACTTAGCGGTTGCAGTCATCTCAGAGCCGTCTAGGAGGCGTACTCATCGGGCTATACTAGTGAAGTATTGTACACCCTCCACGTCTTTAATAAAGTCCTCGGACACAAAAGAGTGTGATGCACCGGTATCGAACAGCGCATAGGTCGTCTTCCCGCCGACTACCACGGTGCCTAAGTATCAATAACCAAAACTCAACGCTAGGTATCTAGTATGTCTTAAACAACTTAAGTTAAATAATGAAAATGTGAAAGCTAACTACAACATACCTGCAATCACATCCTGGGGATTCCGTTCCTGCGCCATGTCCAGCACGTACACTTGATTCCGAGTAGGACCGGGGTTTCCTCCTCGCGGTCCTCGTCCTCGACCACGCATGTAACCCCGTCCTCGCGAAGCTGCCGGAGGGAGAGCGGGAGGTACGTTCCCAAACAACTGCGGGCAGTAGCATCGGATGTGGCCTGGTTGGTTGCATTCGAAGCACACCCGTCCATAACGCCCCTCAGGTTGCTGAAATTGTTGAGGCTGTGGTGGTGGTGGCAAAGCGGGCCGCTACGGAACCGGATGCTCCACTCTAAAATTTAGGTGGAAACGTCTGCCACCCCTTTGATGTCCTCTTCCTCCTTTGTATTCCTGTCTCCTTCTGTTGCTTGGGCCAACTTCCATCATGCCCTCCGCAGGCCTCTTACCACTTCCCAAGTGGTCCGGCTCCAATCTCTTCGCCATGTCGATTATATCCGCCAAGCTAGCGTCCACTATAAACAAACGTGTTGTGTCCGGCGTTCCTTCACTTAACCCATGGCGCTTTGCTACTTATTTAAGAAATTAAGTATCTCCCTCTCCAACAGTCCGGGCTTTTGGAACAGTTGGTTATGCGCTTGATCCTTCAATTGGTATCAGAGCAGGTCACGGGTTTAAGACTGGGGGAGCGCTATTAAATCCTAATTTTTCCCTTCTACCTGTGTGGGTCCGGCGGGTCAGGCAACCGTGGACATGTGGTAACCCCACATCTGAGCCGTGTGGGCCATGTGGTAACCCCACCTCTGAGCCGTGCAACCGTGGACATGTGGTAACCCCACCTCTGAGCCGTGTGGGCCATGTGGTAACCCCACCTCTGAGCCATGTAGGCCATGTGGTAACCCCACCTCTGATACCAATTGAAAGTGGGGATAAGATCTACCTTAACTCTAGAGGGGGGGTGAATAGAGTATATTAAAATAATTTTCAAGTTAAAAATTATTTTGCAGTGGAAGACTTAATTTAAATATATGTGTAAGGTGCTTGCAGTAAATAAAAATTATGAAAGCAAGAAATAAAAACACAGCACACAGCAAACAAAATATAGCAACCAGAAGACACAAGGAGCTATAGTGGTTCCCCAATCAATCTAAGTACATCCACTCTTCTACCACACTAGGTAGGAATCCACTGCAGGATGAGTTGATCAGGTGTCCTGGGCACCAATGAGTTTTGACAAGGTGCTCAAAAACCAAACTAGATTTTTTGATCAGGTGTCTTGCCACCACTGAGTTTTGACAAGGTCTCAGAAACCAGCACAAAACTTTTGAAGGGAGTTTTGAGAAACCCTTTTACAGCAGAAAAAGAAAGAGGTGAGATGTTCTTCTCTGTCAACATTCAGAGAGAAGACTAGTGGATGATGTTGTCAAAGCTCCACCTGAGATCTGGAAGTTGTTCAGGAAAAGAAGCTTTGCACTAGGGTGATAGGCCTTCAGTAGATGAGATCTCCAGCAAAGGATGATTCCAGTAATTGCTGAAATGTGTAGTGTCTGGAGTCTTGATGGATGAAGCCACTGAACACTTGAGTCAAAAGAGATCTAGAAAATCTTCTTTTTTGTATGTTGATCTCCTTCAGTGGTGTGTGTTCTGAATGAATTCTGTATGTGTGTCTGTCTGTGACTGTTCTCTTTCTGTATGTAACTGTTAGGAGTAGCAGGATAAAATCCTTTTTTTATTCCTTAGATCTGAAAAGAATTAATTGATTCTCTGTCTCCAAGATAGTCGTTAGCCACTCATTAATGACTTCCTTAAATGAATTTTTTCTCTGGAGGAAAGTCCTAGAAAACATTCCTTTAAATCTCTCTTGAAACTTGCTCCAGATTAATTGAAACGGCTACAAGATCCTTGAAATAAATGCTGGGAATAAATAAGATAGAATTCCATAACTGTCTGAACTTGAATCTTGAGAATCGTCGATCTATCCAGAAAATCGTCGACCTGAGCTCAACTACCGTCGACCTGAGCTCAGAGACTGGAACTAGACTGGAAACAAAAATCGTCGATCTGAGCTCAACTATCATCGACCTGAGCTCAGAGACTGGGAAAATAGCTAGAGACAAAAACGTCGATCTGAGCTCGAAGATCATCGAACGGCGTTCGACGACTAGTTGAACTGAGCTCAGAGATAGTCGAACTGAGTTCGATGATTCGTCGACCTGAGCTCGACGAAAATGACTTAGTCTCCTGAATTTGAATATCTGATCTGAGGGTCTTGGGGGCAGCTTTCAAGCCTAAATTCTAACCCTTAGACTCAATCTAATTGACCTTAAAAACATACAAGGAGGACAAAACAATTTTCCTAAAGACATAGTGATCCTTGCCCAAATCAGTAATAGGGTGTTCCAACAATCTCCTCCTATTTGGGTTAGGATTACTATTTACATGACATAGGAAATAAAAGCATACAATGCAGATATAAAATCAAAAACAACATTGCAGAAACACAAATAAAATCACATCAGAAAGTCAGAATAGATAACACTGTCAGCTTACATAATCATTCCTTTTCCTTGCTCTTTTTGAGAACTATTTTTCTGTTAGGGTTAAGAGCTTCTTTCTTGGATCTTCTGTCATCATCTGCACCTAGAGAAGTTTGATGTTTTGTCCTGGGGACTATAGCTTCTGGGTGCAGCTTCATATAGCTTTCTGAGTCAAAGAATTTGCTGGAAGAATATCTTTCAAGTTCTTTCTTTCTCTATTCTGATAGAGTGGTCAAATTTGATGTATCTCTTCCTTGTTCTCTTGCCTTTTTAATTTGATCTAGTGCAGCCAACTCTTTCATTCTTGCTGTCCAAAAAGTAGGATTATTCTCTGGGTCTTCAAATGGAACAGGAGGTTCATATCTGTTTGATGAATCATCAGGAGTAGCTCTGGAAGAAACTAGATCTTTTAACTTATAAGGGAAAGGACCAGATGTAGAGTCAGTGGGACCTTGTCCTTCCCTATGATAAGGATGCTGCATAGAATAACCTTTGGAATAAACTCTGAATTCTCTATGATTTCCCCTATACTGTCCTCTTCTGGACTGGTAGCCTCTTGATTGACATCCTCTTGATTGAGATCTTCCTTGAAACTGAGAGGTGCTTTGACTTTTAGCAATAGATGACTGATAAGCAGAACTTCCACCAGTACCTGCATCTGGTGAAGGAGGAGGAGGAGGATTGAAGTGAGATGATCCTTTATCATATTTCCTCTTTTTCTTCATTGTCTTTAGTTGATTCCTAGAAAACTGCATCTATGGTTCTGAAATTGGACAATCATGCAAAATATAGTATGGAATATCATTTACATCTTTAATTTTCTTCTGGGGAACTTTCTTTAGGGTCTTGCTTCTAGCTTTCCTCTTCCTTGCAATGGTTGCAGAGGAATCATCAGAATCAGTTCTAAATTGATCACTATCTGAGCTCTGAGGATTGTCATATAGTTCATCAATCCTTTTGATGTCATCTCTTTGTTGTTGGGATTGAACAGAAGAAACAACAACAGCAGCAGCAGCAGTAACAAAAACAGTACTAATAGATGTAACTGGAACAACAGATTCAGAAATAATAACAATAGAAACAGCAGGCTCAGAGTCATTAGCCTCTGTCATAAGCACATCATCAGAAACTAAAACAGCATCAGCAGCAGCAGCAGGAACAACAGAAACTGAAGGAGCACTGTCCACAACTTTGAAAGAACTTATATAAGAAGATATTATGCTGGGATCACAGCTAGAAATAGGCACAATGGCCTTAGTAAGATCTTCACTTTTCTGATCTAGAAGACAGCTGAGGTAAACAGTATCAAACTCTGACAGCAGTGACCTGAGGTCAACTGTTATAACTGGAACTGGAGCTGGAACTGGAATCTCTGAAGCAGGCAATCTCTCTACTTCATATGGCATCTCCCCCTGCCTAGATTCAGTAGTTACTGGATCAAGGCACCCAACAGAAGGGATTGCCTGATGAGGATATAGGGAAGAAAGCCTGTCAGATAACTCCTGAACTGATTTCAGAAGTGGAGCCAGGGAGGTCTCCAGCAGGAGTGATAGCCTTGGAGCTAACATCTCATAGAGCTTATCTGCTATGGCTGAGAGATCTACTTGCTCAAGTGGTGCTTGAGTAGAGGTAGAGATGAGTGTGGCAGAGATGGATGTAGGAGGAGCTGTAGATGTGGTTCGAGAAGGTGTTAATGTGGATGGTAGAATTGATGGTGGAGATATAGGAATGGTGGAGATGGAAGTTAATGGAATGGAGATAAATGGAGTGAAGGATGGTTGAGCAATGATTTCACCTCTGAGCCATGTGGGCCATATGGTAACTCCACCTCTGAGCCGACGGGTTGTGCTGGACGTCGGGGGGGATCGTTGGGTCCTGCGTTCCTTCACTTGACCCGTGGCGCTTTGCTACTTATTTAAAAAATTAAGTATCGCCCTCTCCAATAGTCCGGGCTTTTGGAACAGTTGGTTATGCGCTTGATCCTTCAATTGGTATCATAGTAGGTCACGGGTTCAAGACCGGGGGAGCGCTATTAAATCCTGATTTTTCCCTTCTACCTGTGTGGGTCCGGCGGGTCAGGCAACCATGGACATGTGGTAACCCCACCTCTGAGCCGTGCAACCGTGGACATGTGGTAACCCCACCTCTAAGCCGTGTGGGCCATGTGGTAACCCCACCTCTGAGCCATGTGGGCCATATGGTAACTCCACCTCTGAGCCGACGGGCTGTGCTGGATGCCGGGGGGGATTATTGGGTCCGGCGTTCCTTCACTTGACCCGTGGCGCTTTGCTACTTATTTAAGAAATTAAGTATCGCCCTCTCCAACAGTCCGGGCTTTTGGAACAGTTGGTTATGCGCTTGATCCTTCAAAAAGGGCCTACCTCTGGGGGTCCCGCAACCCTTTGTAGAAGCGCTTGGCGTATCCTCTATCATCCAATTCATATGAGTCTACGAACCTCGCGAGATGTTGGAACTCTCGCTGATATTCCATAACCGATTTTGATCCTTGCTTCAGTAGTAGAAACCTCTCTTCGAGTTCATCTCGAGCAGATGAAGGAATGAAGTGCTCCACGAAGACTCCCGAGAACTCGCTCAATCTTATCTCTGTATATACTCTCCCTTGGAAGGTGGAGCCCATGAGGGACTTCCACCACCTCTTGGCATGCAGTTCCAGGATGGACACCGCCAACGTTACAGCCATATTGGTTGGGCAATGGATCCCCGCCAATAGCTCATGCACCGTATCGAGCCATTCCTCAGTGCGTACAGCCAACTCTATCCCAAGGTAGGCGGGAGGGGAGAGAGCCCGGAAAGTGCTCAGCTAGTTTGAGCCCGGAGCCTATTGTTGTACTGGGATCTACTGCGACCTAAAGGCATCCAGGATGGCCGTGAGAGTATGTCCCAACTCTGATCGTTGGAACTGAGTGGGTATGGAAGGGGCAGGAGTGCCCCCCATCGTCTCATCGTGCACTGGAATCTACACGTAGAATATAAACGTATGGTCAGGCTGGCTGATCTTAAGGTCAAAGTTGGACATACTTAGTTTGAAATACATATGGGTACACCACTGCTTCCACTAAGTCAGGTTGTCCCCAAACTGACTAATCGAATGGTGGTGGTACCATTGTTGAATGACTTATTTAGTTGAGGATCGTGGCAAGCTGATACCATTTGTAAGACCCCCCTCCCGGATCCCAAAACACGGCACGAAAGGGGTCTTATGCCAAGTACAGCTGCTTTGCGGTAGCATTAGCACACGGGCTAACTTGTACCGCAAGATGCCTATTCTGCTAGCTATAACCAATATCAATATATGCCAACCCAACCAAAACATAGTATCAAGAAGTCAATCCACACATAAGCATAATAAGTCCAAAGTACAATAATAAGAGAAGCTATAACAAGCTTCTAAAACATCAGAGTACAGCAAATATACGCCCAAAGGGCTACATCAAAAACTCTCAACACTCACATCGGTGACCGACGGTAGCGACGGCACCGTCCCTTCAGGCCCTGTCGTCCTGGCCTAGTTGTCCTGCTGCATAATGTGTGGCTCCTCTATCTACGGGGTGACCTCCTAAAAAGGAAGACGTAGAAACTGTTAGTCAAAAGACTAAGTGGCTTCACATCCGCTCCCCCGGCGACTCCTCGGCACCGGGCGGGGAAAGTAATGAGGGTACAATATATATAAGTAATATAAGCAGGTACAAGTAGGTGGAATAAGTGCAATATGATTAACAGCATTTAATCTAGCAAATCTACAAGATCTATAATCATCCATCAGGTATAAGTATCTACAACAGGAAAGTAACTTAACTTATAAGGATGCTCATTCAAGCTTATAAGTTAAGGATCGGTTTAACATAAAGTAACTCATCGTATAGGAGTGCCCATACAAACTTATACGATGAGGATCTTGTTGTGCAATGTAATGTAATGGTATATATGCAATGCAATGACTCACCCATGATCACGCACATGCAACCGCTATGTCGATACAGACTAGTTCTCACTTTTCGAGTAGGTAGCAAACCTCTCAGGCATCAACCGCCGTGGCCAGGCGGCGAAAGTAGAGCTGGCTTCTCTACTACTAAGCGGGAATACACACTGCTTCACTTAGGCCTCCATACGCCTCAACGCTAAGAACACAACAACGGAGCCCAAGCGTACTATGGCCCAGTGGGAGTCTCGGGTAGATGTACGCCGAGAACCAAGCCCCGAACTGGCCTCGTGTGACCCGGAAGGAGCCTCGGAAGAAAGTACGAGGACTAAGCCCAATCGTTCACTTGGCACGGAAGGAGCCCCGGGACATGAACACCGAGGACCAAGCCCAACCGCCCAAAGTCTATCTGTAAACTCCCGTCGGTGTGACGACCGGCGAGCCCGTAGACCTGCCACACTATCCTTAACCCAGGATTATGACACCGCGTGTCGACTCACACCGCATGCAATTCCATATCACTGTGGCACGGAAGGAGCCCCGGGAAATGAGCACCGAGGACCAAGCCCAACCGTCCGACAATGTTGGTCCTCAACATTACCCGAACCATTGCGGTCATTACGACTATATACAATCTACGTTCACATAACTATAACATAACTGATTAGCATGCTTTAACCAAGTTCAATCATTTGTGCGCACATGAATCAACAATCTAAATAGTAACGATAGTTTGCTCATAACATAACCACAGATCGGGTATACAAATTCAAGTCAATCTTATCATTAATCGACATATAACCGCTATCGTTACGTACTCAATGTTACCCATAATGAAATCATTCTAATCTCATCAACACATCAAAACGTTCGTTCACAATTTCTACCCCAAATGATTGGTTCAAGTACAATTCACTCCTCCATTTGTTTACGTGGGGTTCATACAACAATTTCATCGCTCGTTAAATTATGATGTTTAAACATAAAGGAATTCTCCAGCCCCTACATCAAATAGCTACAATGTCTCTACTGAATTCAAATCCAATGCTATACCAAACCAGAATTTAGGTACGGAACACCATTCGCACAGCACCTTCGACCGGAGATTTTCGAGGCTACATAAATCCGATGAAGGCGTGTAACCCCTCGTTGGAAAGGTATTGACAGTGGATATAACTTTTGTGTTTAGTTGAAAGCCCAGATCTGGACGTATCATACTTGAAAACGGACATGAAGATCGCTATGCGCAGAACACAGGTTTCTGCACGCATCTTGAGGCGGAATGAACGGCATCGGTTCATCTTCCTCCTCAAGCCAATTCCCAAAATCACCTCCAAAATTTCCTCCTCCCTTATTCACCCTCATAAGGCCATTTCTCTTCACAAAACCGTCCCCCATCTTCACATAAAAGAATGGAGAGGTTGAAGACACCACTATCCATAGAGCACAAGCCCTAGAACGGCCTTTACCTAGGGAAATCATCATCTCGCAAGTCTAGACTCTTTTGAGTTGACATCTCACCTCGATATAACTACAGATCTAGCACCAAGGGAGAGGGGAGGAAGCTCACCTCATTTCCGGCATTTCCACCATTTCCGGCCAACGACCTTGTAACTCTTCGCGGCAGCATCTTCTTCTCCTTGGCGGCGGCGGTTCTTCACCTCTTGGAACGTCTCCAGCACCTTCTCCCTCTCTACAGCAGTTCTCTCAGGAAAAAGGGTTGGAATGAGGAGTGAAAACGGCTAGGGTTTTGACATCCCTTATAAGTGAAAAGTGACACGGGTATGGACACGGGTATGGACACGCCCGTGTCCTTACCCGTGTCCTGCTCGGGCGAAGCGTCGTCGACGGTTCCAATGTCGGTTCAATACACAAACACGGGTAGGGACACGGGCGTGTCCCTACCCGTGTCTAGATGACACGGCGGTGTTCTCTGGTCGTGTCCTTCTCAGGACACGCTTCGTTGAGTTTCACTTGACACACACGGGTAGGGACACGCCCGTGTCTCGACCCGTGTCCTCCTCGGGGCACACTTTGTCGAGCTCTACTCGACACACACGGGTAGGTACACGCCCGTGTCTCTACCCGTGTCAGCTTCACATGGGTAGTGACACACCCATGTCACTACCCGTGTCCTTCTCTGGGACAACTCGAGGCATCGACTAGAGAGTCGGTTGGATAGACACGGGTAGGTACACTCCCGTGTCTCTACCCGTGTCCTTCACGGGAACACCGGTTGTACATACACGGGTAGGGAGACACCATGTCCCTACCGTGCCATCATGCACACGGGTAGTGACATGCCCGTGTCACTACCCGTGTCCTTCTCTGGACATACTCGATTCGTCGACTCGAGAGCTGGCACGCACGGGTAGGGACACGCACGTGTCTCTACCCGTGTCCTATTCTGGACTGATTTCTCCTCCCAATTACAAGTGCAGCCCCGCTGCCAGCACTTCTCTGAGCCCAAGTCAGCTATCCTGACTCAAAAACGTGCACGATGGGCCTAGTGCGAATCGGGACGTTACACTATGTTTACGGAACGAAATCTTATTCTCATTGACATAGGATCTTTTAAGGGATAAAATAGGAGTAATCATGATGTACAACCCCATATCCGGCGAGTGAGCTCGTCAGGAACCAAACCGGCCAGTTCAGATCGTCCAAGCAGCAAGCGTGCTCAGGAGAGGAATCTGAAGCAGTAAGCGAACTCGGCAGGGAAAGGACGAACCCGAGCTCGGCATTCGTCGCGACGCTGGGCTCGGTATTCACCGAGCCAGGCCCAGGCTTCGTCGAGCTGAGCTCGACTAATGGAGGCCAATCAAAGGGCGAGCACAGTAGCCAGTTCGCACTTACCCTATGGAGCTCGGCAGACAGCAGGCGAGCAGGATCTTCATATGTGGCCGAGCTCGCCCAAGTCTATGAGGTACTTTTTATTGTTTTGCCCCCGCTGGCCTGCCTATAGCCTTTCAAAACAGCGGAGTTACGCTGTTGGCAGGCCAACCTGGACTGCACATAGCCGTTCAAGACAGTGGGAGTTGGCTATTTGCAGGCCATTTTCAGAAATCTATAAATAGGACCCAAGGGGTGCCTCAGAAAGCAGGCTTCATGTGCTTTCTTGCTCCGTCCCTCAAGCGCTTTCTGAGGATACCTTAGCTCGGCCTCTGGCTAAGGAGGGAAAGCGCTCTAAGATCTTCTAGGTGTGTGGTGGGTCCTCCCCGTCGAGCCCTTGGGTCAGTTTTTCCTTGTTTCCCTTGTTGTTTTGCTTACAGGAGCAAAGTAGGTGCGCGATCACCCCTTCCCCAAGGGTGAACTCCACAGGAGACTGAATTTCGGTTTCAACATTTTGGTGTGGTGAGCGTGGAGCGTAGTCAACACAGAAAACGTCCAGCGAGCTCGATGATAGGAGGGCAAGGATCTGACAGGCCGGACTCGCCCCCCCCCCCCCCCCCACCTCTGGCCAAGATGTTTGAAGATTTCAGGAACGAGGTGTTGGGCCTCGTCAAGTTCGCACTCTGCGTGCGGGCTGATTGCTCGACTCCAGCTGTCCAGATCGCAGTTGCCCCCTCTCTGGGCGAGGACGCCCCCGGCATGCCACCTGGGAAGGAAGTTGCCGAGGAGGGCTGGGGGTGCGAGCTCCTCGAGTGCGTGCTCTTCCCCAGCTCAGCAGTTGGAGGCCGGATCGGCGAGCTGAGCCCGCGAGACGCGCCAGCTCGCCCAGTGGGTGGAGGCAGCCCCTTCGAGTTGGTCTCTTCTGCTCCAGTTCCAGAGGGGTTCAGGGAACCCGAGATGTCCTACTACACCGGGAAGGGAGACTCGGTCCAACACGTCCAGTGGTTTAAGGACGTGGTCTCGATCCAGCAAATGTCGGATGGGTTCAAGTGTCGACTCTTCGCCATCATCCTCAAAGAGAAGGCGAGGGAGTGGTTTCACCAGCTGCCGGCCAGCTCCATCTACTGCTTCGAGGACCAACGTCGGGGGTTCATGCTGAGGTTCACTACCTCGAAGAGGAGGAAGAAGGAGTCAGAGTCCCTGTTCCACATCAAGCAGGGGGTGAATGAGATGCTAGGAAGCTACGTGGACTGGTTCTAGGAGGAGGTCACCCAGGTCCAGGAGATGCCAGGCCATAGCTTGATGATGTCCTTCACCCTGGGGTTGTAGCAGGGATTCTTTAGGATGGAGCTGAAGAGAGTGCCCCCCCCCCCCTCCTACGAGGAGCTGATGGAGAGGGTGGCGAGAGAAGTTGACTGGGAGGCGTCAAATATGGAGTTCGCCCAGAAGCTGGCCAGGTGGGCCACTGAGGTAGATAAGGAGCCAAGAGGCGGAAGAGGGCAGGAGGAGAGGAGAGCCAAGCCCCGGTATAGGGAGCAGAGGCAGCTCTAGGGGTAGCAGCAGCCCAGGTGGGGTATTAGGAGCCCGACCATCGGCTAGGCTGGAGACCCGAATGGCAAGGGCAGGGGCCGTAGAGAGGGTACCAAGGAAGGGACCGCCACCAAGGGGGGCAAGATCAATTCCACCCCCCCCCCCCCCCCGGGTTGGAGGCGGGAGTAGAGGCCTCGACTCCCCGATCAAGTACAGGCTATGGCCATAGCCATAGGGGACAGGAGGAGAGTAGCAAGGAGGAGGAGGATAGAAGTTAGGGTGGAGTTTCCCTACTGTGAATTCCATCAGGAGGAGGGGCACACCACAGCCACGTGCCCGGAGTTCCTCGAAATGAGGAGAAACAGGGAGCAGCAATAGCAACATCAGCAGCAGCAGCATGGGCGTCAGGAAGTGAGGATCAAGGAGGTCCTGCCTCGAGCGTAGGAGGACCGTTATGAAGACCGGGTGGACGTCGGGACCCGAGGAGGGATCAGAATGATTCACGGGGGGGGTAGAGGCCTCCCGGAGGGAGAGCCTCCATACCATGTATCGCCGGAGTGTTGGCTCCACATCCCAAACCCCAACCCCAGAAGAGAGGATCACCTTCTCCATGAGCAATATGTCGGATCATGAGGATCCATTTTGTGATGCGCTGGTCATCCAGACAGCCATCGAAAATTTTACCGTCTCCAGGATCCTCGTTGATAACGGAAGCTCTGTCAACGTCGTCTTTAAGAAGGCATTTGACGCAATGAAAGTGGAGGCAGAGAGGGTGTTGGCCTTGGATGGTCCCTTGTTTGGCTTTTCAGGGGAGAGGAAGGAGGTAGAAGGAGGAGTGGGGCTCCATGTCACCCTGGGGGGCAGTCCAGGAACTGCAGGTTCATCATCGTGGATGCCCCTAGTAGCTACAGCGCCATCTTTGGGAGGCCCCTTATCAGTGCCTTCTGCTGCGTCCCCTCATCGTTCAATCAGTGCTTGAAGTTCAATATCGAGGGGATCCAGGTCCGGGTCAGGGGGGACCCCAAGGTGGTGCGAGAATGTTACGTCACCGCTGTGAACTCCATCTCTTGGCAAGAGGGGGCCGAGGAGATGGAGCGAAGGATGGAGGAGGCGGAGCAGGAAGCTGGCAGGGAGGAGCTAGAGGTGGAGAGCTACGCCGAGGTGGAGGTAGCAGGAGGAGATCGGGAGGAGTCGGCCGAGGTGATGGCCGTGGAGGAAGAGGTGGAGGCGGAGGTCCTCGTCCCAAAGGAAAGGTATGTAGAAGAATGGGGGAGCAATAGAGGTTGGAAGATGCGAAAGAGGTTGTGGAGCTGGAGGTCCTTACCCGTGAAGGCAGGGTGGAGAAGGTCCGCGTCAGCGGAGGCCTGACCCCGGAGGATCAAGGCAGGATGCTGGCATGCATCCAGAAGAATGTGGACATCTTCGCATGGAGTGTCGCGGAGATGTCGGGGGTTGACGCGGATGTGGCTTGGCACCACCTCAACTTGGACCCGGGAGCACGACCCATCCAATAAAAGAAGAGGTCCACCGCGGACAAGCTGGTCGAACCCATCAGGGAGGAGGTGGCAAAGCTTCTCAAGGACGGCTTCGTGTCCGAGATCCAATACCCCGGCTGGGTCTCCAACGTGGTCATGGTTAAAAAGGGAGACAGTCGGTGGAATATGTGTATCGATTTCTCTTTGCTTAATAAATCTTGTCCTAAGGACTGTTATCCTTTGCCTCAGATCGACGCGCTGGTTGACTTAACCGTTGGTTTTTCTGTAATGAGTTTTCTAGATGCATTTGCATGTTATCATCAAATCAGGATGCACCCCCGGACGTCAAGGACATCTCTTTCATCATAGGAGATGGGTGCTACTACTATAAAATGATGCCCTTTGGGCTGAAGAATGCAGGGGCTACCTATCAAAAGATGATGGACAGGGTCTTCCAGGAACAGAAGGGGAGGAACCTGGAGGTGTACGTAGATGATCTCATGATCAAGAGTCAGGATGTGGACTCTCACCTCCAGGACCTAGAGGAGACCTTCGCCACCCTGCGCAAGTACAAAATGCGGCTGAACCCCCTGAAGTGTGTCTTTGGGGCCAGCAGGGGGAAGTTCTTGGGGAATCTCCTCACCCCCACGGGGGTCGATCTGAATCCTGATACGGTCAAGTCTATCGTGGAGTTGGGGTCGCTGCGGAATACCAAGGAGGTGCAACGGCTGACAGG
The DNA here is from genome assembly GCA_039583875.1 of Platanthera guangdongensis. Taxonomy (NCBI): domain Eukaryota; kingdom Viridiplantae; phylum Streptophyta; class Magnoliopsida; order Asparagales; family Orchidaceae; genus Platanthera; species Platanthera guangdongensis. Next base: position 141,721,605 of record CM077163.1, on the reverse strand, counting down.
GAAGCCGGCAGGGTTAAGTAGGTTCCTCTCCCGGGCCGAGGAGAAGTGCTCCCCCTTCTTCAAAACACTAAGGGGTGCCAAAAATTCGAGTGGACCAAGAAGTGCGAGGAGGAAATTCCAGACCCTCAAAATGCAGTTGACACAGGCTCCATTGCTCCAAGGGCCGAAGGAGGGGGAGAACCTGTTTTTATATCTCGGGGTCGGGGCGGAGGCCCTGAGCTCCGTCCTAGTTCGCGAAGAGGGGAAGAAGTAGCTCCCCATATACTATGTGAGCCGGGTCTTGAGGAAGGCCGAGCTCCAATATCCAATCTTGGAGAAGTTGGCCTTCACTCTGCTCATCTCGGCCCGAAGGCTGCGGCCCTATTTCCAGGCACACTCTATCCGAGTGGTGACTGACCATCCCCTCCATAACATCTTTGAGGGGGTGGAGCATTCCGGCAGGCTGGCCAAGTGGTCGGTGGAGTTGAGCAAGTTCGACATCTCCTTCGTCCCCCGCCTCTCGATCAAGGCTCAATTGATGGCCGACTTTTTGGCCGATTATGTGATTGAGGTGGCGGAGGAAGAGCTCACTCGACCGACCCCATGGAAGGTAAAGGTAGATGGCTCCTCGGGGAGGCATTACCTCGGGGTGGGGGTGATCTTGGAGAGTCCCCAAGGAACTAGAATCGAGCAAACAGTGGTGGTGCACTTCCCCATCACAAACAATCAGGCCGAGTATGAGGTCGTGATAGCAGGGCTGTTCCTGGCCAGGGAGCTGGGGGTGCTGGACGTGGAGGTCCTTACCGACTCCATGGTGGTAGCTTCTCAGGTCAACAGGGAGTTTGAGGCAAGAGAGCCTACCCTACAGTTGTACTTAGCCAAAGTGAAGGGGGTCATCGGCACATTCCAAACTTTTTCTATCCAACACGTGCCCCAGGAGGAGAACGAGCAGGTCGACCAACTAGCGAAGCATGGTCCGGTGGGGGGGACTATCACCGACCTATTCTGCCCTTCCATCAAAGAGGGAGAGCTCATAGAGATAGATCAGCGGCCCTCATGGATGGACCCGGTCACAACCTTCCTTTCCACAGGAGAGTATCCGGAGGGGGTGGACAAGAAAAAGCTCAGGTACAAATCAGCGTACTACCTCCTCTGGGATGGCAGTTGTACAGGAAGACTCTCTCGGGGATGTTGGCTCATTGCGTGGTCGAGGGGGAGGTACAAAGAATCCTGGAGGAAGTCCACTCCGGGGAGTGTGGGAGTCACTCCGGGAGTCAGACCCTGGAAGGAAGGATCGTCAGACAAGGGTATTTCTAGCCCACCCTGGGCCGTGACGCGAGAGAGTTCATGAGAATATGCCACAAGTGTCATTTGTTTGCCCCCTCCAGTTACAGCCGGCTCAACGACTCAAGAGTATCACAGCCCACTGGCCCTTTGCCATTTGGGGGATGGATTTGGTTGGACCATTCCCCCAGGCCAGTGGGCAAAGGAGATTCCTGTTGGTGATGATTGATTATTTTTCTAAGTGGTTGGAGGTGAGAGCGCTGGCCAAGGTGACCTCCCAGGTTATCAGAAACTTTGTTTGGGGAGAGATCATCTACCGCCATGGGTTTCTCCAGGCCATTGTCACGGATAACGGGCCCCAGTTTGTCAGCGCGGAGTTCACTAATTTCTGCGAGCAGCTTGGGATCGATCTCAGGTTTGCCTCGATCCACCATCCCAGGAGCAACGGGCAAGTGGAGGAGGTCAATAAGATCATTATTAACCTCTTAAAAAGAAAGTAAAAAATCTGAAGGGGAGCTGCGTGGAGCAGCTTCCCGCTGTTCTCTGGGCCCTGAGGACCACCCCCAACACAGCTACAGGGGAGACCCCTTTCAGGCTCTCCCATGGATGCGAGGCAGTACTCCCCGTGGAATTTGAAGTTCAAACTCCTCGAGTCGCCGCAGCCGGGGAAGGCAGGGAAGAATGGAAAGCCGAGAATGAGAAAGAGCTGCGGCTCTACCTGGATATGGTGGAGGAGTTGTGTGACCTTTCCGCCATCTGACAGGAAGAGGTGAAGAGAAGGATGGCCAAGTACTTTGTCAAGCACGTCAGAGTCAAACAGTTCGCGGAAGGGGACTTGGTGATAAAGAAAGTGGATGCAGCGGGAAGGTCGGCAACCGTGGGGAAGCTCAACCCCAGCTGGGAAGGCCCATTCATTGTAAAGGAGGCACTGAGGTCAGGAGGGTATTGACTCCGAAATGTGGAGGGTGAGACCTAAGTCTCACCTGGAATGGTGATGACTTGAAACGTTTTTATCCTTGAGACATATAAGTGGAGTTTTGTTCTTAATGAAATTTCTTGATGTATCAATTCTGTTGTGGTAGTTCGTACGATATGATAGACCGCGAGCAGATCCTACTTTCAGGCTCTCACCTAGCTGGCAGGGCTGGAAGTCACTCGATGGTGTCAACCTCTGGACCCCGAGCAGATCCCGCTGTCAGGCTCTCACCTAACTGGCAGGGCTGGAAGTCACTTGATGTCAGCCCTGGACCCCGAGCAGATCCCGCTGTCAGGCTCTCACCTACTGGCAGGGTTGGAAGTCACTTGATGGTATCAACCCATGGACTTCGAGCAAATCACGCTGTCAGGCTCTCACCTAGCTGGCAGGGCTGGAGGTCACTCGGTGTCAGCCCTGGACCCTGAGCAGATCCCGTTGTCAGGCTCTCACCTAGCTGGCAGGGCTGGAAGTCACTCGGTGTCAGCCTTGGACCCCGCAGATCCCGATGTCAGGCTCTCACCTAGCTGGCAGGGTTGGAAGTCACTCGATGGTGTCAACCCCTAGACCCCGAGCAGATCCTGCTGTCAGGCTCGCACCAAGCTGGCAGGGCTGGAAGTCACTCGGTGTCAGCCCTGGACCCCGAGCAGATCCCGCTATTAGGCTCTCTCCTAGCTGGCAAGGCTGGAAGTCACTCGGTGTTAGCCATGGACCCCAAGCAGATCCCGCTGTCAGGCTCTCACCTAGCTGACAGGGATGGAAGTCACTCGATGGTGTCAACCCCTAGACCCCGAGCAGATCCCGCTGTTAGGCTCTCACCTAGCTGGCAGGGCTGGAAGTCACTCGGTGTCAGCCTTGGACCCCGAGCAGATCTCACTGTCAGGCTCTCACCTAGCTGACAGGGCTGGAAGTCACTCGATGGTGTCAACCCATGGACCCCGAGCAGATCATGTTGTCAGGCTCTCACCTAGCTGATAGGGTTGGATGTCACTCGGTGTCAGCCCCGGACCCCGAGAAAATCTCGCTGTCAGGCTCTCACCTAACTGACAGGGCTAGAAGTCACTCGGGGAAGTCCTACACTCTCCAGATAGTGTCTAACAAGCTTGGCTCTTCTTCTAAGATTAAGAGAGGAGAGCTCGGTATAGGCGAGTCCAGGCTCGCCAATTCAGCTCGGCCTCGGCAGAAGGGTGGCGAGCCAGGCCCTTGGACCTCGTTGAAGGGAGGCGGATCCTGCCAGGATGCCTCACCCCCCCCCCCCCCCCACTTTGTTTTACTTGGGAAAATTTAGTGAATTTGGTCTTATATTGATAAGGTTATGAGCAGCTCGCGAGCGAGCTGGGGAGAGTCCTTGGAATTGGCGAACTCTCAAAATATGCTCTCAGGGGTGAGTCCTAACAACTGTCCTACTCGCAAAATCTATCTACGTGAGGTCACCAAAGGAAGGGCTCGTGGGCAAGCAGAACACGGCAAAGATACACAGAAAAAAAAAAGATAGAAAAAATGGATAAGGTTGTAATCAAACATGTATTCCATTGCACAGTAATCTTTACAGATGGAGCTTGCCTCGGCGAGATTACACAAAAAAGAAAGGAGAAATATACAATTAGCCCTTGCCCCCCTCGCCAAATTGATGATCCTCCTCCCCTCCGCCAGACAGGTCCTGGAAGCCCTTCCAAAATAGCGCATCAAGACTGTCTTCCTTCTCGCTGGGCGGCATCGCCTGGAAGAGGCTCGTCATCAAGTCCCGGATCGAGATATCATCGCACCCCTCCACCAGCACTCCACTGTTCATCATCTAGAGGGTGCATTCGGCGGCCTGGATGGAGTTAATCTGCAGCCTCTCGTCGAGGTCGACCTCGCCAACATTCCTCGGCCTCTTGTAGGGGAGGGAAGGATCGGTGGCGCCGGCTGGGAAGAAGATTTTAGCATGACGGAGGACCTCGCTGCTGAGGCTCGTATTCTCCTCTGTCAGCTTCGCGTTCATCCCCTCCAGTTCGGCAAGGCGGGCGCGCAGCTGACCAATCTCCTCTTCCTGTCCAGCGGCGCGAGCTCACAACTCTCCAGCTGCCTTGGCATCCTGATAGGGAAGTGTTTTAGCAACAGAAAAAAAAAAAGAATCCAAGTAAAATGGGAGGAGGGTAGGCGACAACCTGATGCTTACCAGTCCGCCGGCAGCCTGGGTGAGAAGCTTCTCAGCAATGCCGAGCTACCTCGCTAAGTCGACGGCTTTATCCTTGGCGACGTCGCGAGCTTGCTCAGCCTTCTGGAGGAGGTTGTTGAGATTAAAGCTGCGGCGAACCACCATGTGGTGGAGCTTCATAGCCCGCATATGGGCATGCAGGCCCTCATGGCCTAGCTGCAGTAGGGGACACCTTTGTAGGTCTCAACATCCTCGCAGCCATATAGGTCGAAGCCTAATGCATAGGCATGATCGGTGGCAGGCTCGCGGTCAGCCCAAGAGGGGTGGAGGGTGGATATGGAGACTTGGTGGGCCAGCTCGTCCCGCTGTACCATAGGCTCGCCCGCCGAGTCCTTCCACCTCCCCCCAAGGCCGAAGAGGGGGTGTTCTTTTGGCGCGGCGGGCTCGCAAGCTTCCTTCTTCGCCGTAGGCGGAGCAGAGGTCGCCGTGGGAGGAGCAGGGGACTCGGCAACTTCCTTCCCCTTGCTGGTGATCTCCTTGAGAGGGCTCTCCGGCAACCCGTAGGGAATGGTCTCAGGCGAGCCTATGTATTTGGGGCTTTGTTGATGTTGTTGATGTTGTTTTGCCCGCGGAGCCAGCATGGCTCTCCTCATCTTTTTTTGGTAATTGTTGGCGATGGGGCGGGCTCGACCCTGTATCCTCAGGTCGCCTCTTGCTGGAGGAGTATTTGGAGAAGGCCGCCTCATCACGACAGGCCGCCGCCGCTACCTTCTCATGAGCAAGAGGGTCAGCATGCAACCCCGAGTCCGCAAACGGCGGTTTCACGGTGTAACGCCCCAAAAATTGTGTTGGAGTCCGTCGAGTAAAAAGGGGTTTTTTGTGCCTGTATAGGGGTACACGGCCTAGGACACGGGCGTGTCCAAGGCTATGTCTGGCTGGTGATTTTTTGGCCGTTTTCATCCCGAGAAGAACACGGCCAGGAACACGGCTAGATGACACGGGCGTGTCATTGGACACGGGCGTGTGCCTACCCATGTCAGTACCCGTGTGTAGTTGGGTCGTGTCCGTTGTCATGGCGGTTATGCATGACACGCCCGCAAACACGGGCGTGTCGAGGAACCCGACACGGGTGTGTCAGGTGACACACGGGCATGTCTTGGCCCGTGTTTCTTTACTCCGTTTGACGATCGTGCCTAGAACGAGGCACATGGCCTGGGACACGGTCGTGTGCCAAGCCTTGTGAAAGATATAGTACCTAAACACCTAGAGGGAGGGTGAATAGGTGACCAAATTCTTTTTAAACTTTAATGGCAGCAATCAGTTTTAAACACAGAATCTAATCTACTTTTGCACAGCAATCACACAGTATTCACAGCAAATCACAGCACACAGAAGACACACAGTTTTATAGTGGTTCCCCAAGCTTTGGGTACATCCACTTTCCCCCTTCGCCTATCTAGCAGTGTACTAGATTCGGCAAAACTTCTCCACTATCTCAGAACCCAAACTGGTTCCTACACCTCAGGCCCAAGGCCCTACAACTCAGCTTTTCCACAAAGCCTACACTCAGCCACAAAGGCCTACACTCAGCCACCAAGGCCTACACTCAGAGATTTCAATCTCCTACACTCAGGCTCTCAAGCCCTACACTCAGCCTTTATAATTACAGGCTTACAAAACATAGATCCAAAGGATCCTACAAGATAAAAATGATTATACAATTATTAACTCAGCAACCCAAAGACAAGAGAGGGGAGTTGTGAGTTTCTTGATGAGTTCTTGGAAGAACTCAGCTGGAATCAATCTGACTTAGCTTTCTTCAAAGCTTCTTGAAAGTAGAACTCAATAAGACTGACTCCTTCTGCAGTTTATCCTTGATCTCTGCTACTTAAGATTCAGACCAATCGGAATCCTTCTTCTCAGTTGGGTTCCAACAGCTGATTTCTTGGATGGAGCTCTCTCTCTCCAACTTCTTAGATCTTTACTTGATAGCTAGATCTTCTTTAAATCTGAACTTGGACTTGTGTTCAATCTCTTCAACAACTTGTTGATCAATCTCTTCTGTAGACAGTATAAGCCTATTTATAGACCTTCTTCATGGTAACCGGCTGGCCCGGTTCATAACTGAATTCTGATAACTCTGACAAGTGCTGTAGACCGGCTGGAACGGCAGCTGTCAAGTCATCCAGTCAGTTCTTGAAAATTCTGTAACTGTCTTTAAGTATCGAGACTTTCTGTCTTTAAGTGTCGACACTTATAGACCAAGTGTCGACACATGTTGTCTAAGTGTCGACACTAGTCTACAAGGTGTCGACACAACTCCTTGTGTTGTTGATTCTCTATCTCGACACTGCTTCTCCTTCATGTGTCGACACTGAAATTGAGTGTCGACACAACTACTTGTTCTTCAGAATTTTGCTGAATTCTTCTAAGTGTCGACACAACACCTTTGTGTCGACACATCTTCATGTGTTGTATCTGTTAAGTGTCGACACTGCTTCTTGGTGTCGACACATGTCTTTATTGTTGATACTTGTTGAGTGTCGACACATTGCTTTGGGTGTCGACACTTACATCTTCAGTCGAGACTCTGGCTGAGTGTCGACACATTCCCTTAGTGTCGACACTTGTACTTAGAATATTCTTGAACTTTGTTGTTCTTTGCTAAGTGTCGACACAGCTCCTTGTGTCGACACTTTCTTCAAGTGTTGAGTCTTTAGCTAAGTGTCGACACATTGTTCTTGGTGTCGACACTTACTTCCAGTGTTGACTCTTCTGCTAAGTGTCGACACATTGTTCTGAGTGTCGACACTTGTACTTAGTCTCTGCTGACTTTTGCTGAGTGTCGACACAGCTCCAAGTGTCGACACTTTCTGATGTAGACACAGCTTCACTGGGTGTCGACACAACTGTTAAGTGTCGACACAGCTTTACTGGCTTTTCTTCATTGAGTGTCGACACAGCTCCTTGTGTCGACACTTTCTGTCTGGTATCGACTCAGCATCCCTGGTGTCGACACAATGACTCCAAGTGTCGACACTGCTTGCCTAGGTGTCGACACAAGTCTTCTTAAGTGTCGACACTTTCCCTCTGGGTGTCGACACATGTACTTAGAAACTTTTTGCTTCAGTCCTGCAAATACTTAACCTGCACAAGTAACTCAAAATACATCAAATATATTTTGATGTATATCATTGAGTTGGGTGTGGCTTCTTCAAATTAGGTACATTTAAACCAATATACCCAACAATCTCCCCTTATTTGGAGAAGTCATAACCCTTAGTCAATGATATACACCATTCATAATAAAATTACAAGATGATGTAAAGCAGGATTATATACAGCAGGATAAACATAAACATGTATCAATCACACATGTATACATATACATCATCACAGAACAAATATGAAATAGACATAGACATCATCACAGAACAAATATGAAATAGATTTAACATATAACACATTGTTCTAATATCTGTCATATTCATTCTCAGAAGTTCACAAAATGTTTTACATCAAAAAGATTACAAAGTAAACTTCAAGAAAATTCTAATTCTATTTCAGTTCTGGCTCCTTAATCACTATTCCTTTGCCAACTTGAACTTTAGCTTGAACAGGAGCATCAGCAACTTCAGCATCAGCAGGCTTCTTGCCTTTCAAGTCTTTCTTCTTAAGCTCTTCTGCTTTGATCTTTTGTCTTTCAAAGTAATGGTATGGCTATGGAAAGTACTTGCTAGGCTCCTGAGCAGTAGGAGGTAGCTTTCCCATCTTGGCCTTCCTTCTATATTGGACTATTACCTCCTGTCTAGTTTCATGTTTTCTCCATTCAGCCTCAGATAACCACTTGTTCCTGTCTTGAATGTTATCTTTGGCAGCTTTCCAGGCAGTCAATATAATGTTTCTAGAGGTAGGGCTCCACTGCTCAAAGTCTGGTCTCTGTTCAGCTTGTTCCCTAAACCTCTTCTTTGACAATCTAGTCTCTTCTTCTTTCTGCAGTGCCTCTTGCATGGCTTCAGAAATAGGCTGAACAACTTTTTCAATAATAACATTGTCCTTGCCCCCAGGTGGGCTATACATAGACTGTACATCAGTATGTATTATGTCAAAATCTGGAGGAGGGTAGATGACTTGAGCCACTTCAGCTTGCTCCCCTCCTAGATAGGCAGGATTAATTCCAGATTCTGCCACATTATCATCATCACAAAGAGGAGGATAACCCAGGGTAGCTCTGATAGAATTTGAGATCCATTTGGCATGATCAGAGCTGGCCTTAACTAAAACTCTCTCCCCCTTTATGACTTCTCGTTCTATATAATCTCTCACATCATCTTTTTGAAATCTCACCTGATTATCCAAGTAATTAACTCCATCTTTGAAGAAAGGTTTTAACCTTTGGAGTTTGTCAGTTATATTCTTTTGAGATTCTTGAATGGCAGCTTTAAGAGCAGTGATTTCTTCTAGGAATACTTTGTCAAAATCTGCCTTTGTTATAGCTGGAGTCTGCCCTGCAGCTAGATTCTTCAGTTCTGTGACAATGGTATTGTGAGATGCAGTAAGATTGTCATTCATTCTTATCTGATTTTCAAGAACATAACCTTGCTTCACAGCCATGTCATCCACTTGTACTTTTATCTTCTCCTGGTGTGTAGCCAAGTACACCACTGCATTTCCACCCTTGTGGAAACAGTCTGTCGTTTCCTTCTTGTTAAGATTCATCTCAAATCTTATGGATTTAATATCCTGGGCCAGATCAAATTGCAATGATTTCTGCCCTTCATCCACATACTTCTCTATTGCCTGCCTGTGCTCATCCAGTTTAATTTGTATTGCCACCATTAAAGCACTATAATCAACTGATGGTGTTTGCTGAACTATAGGCTGTGGTGCAATAGATTGTAGAGCCTTCTTATAACTTTGACTCCTTTGAATACATAAAGTTTCTGCTTCTTAGCCCTGGTAGCCTCCTCATCTTCAGATGCTGAGGAGCTGGCAATGTCAACCCTCTCCTTAGGGCTTGGGGGACTCTCAGTTTGCACATCTGGTGCCTTCTCAGTTTCTTTCCTGGCAGGGTCTTCCATAATTTGCATCTGCTCCCTCTCAACTTGAGCATTCTCTCCTTCAGCAGCAGTAGTGTCCTTTTCAAAGTCTTCTTGATCTAGATTTAAGAAAAGATCTTCCATGGTATACTCTTGTGGAGACTGAGCAGGAGAAATTCTGGGCTCTTCAACCACTGGATCAGATATATCTTGGACTGTAAAAGATGTGTCTTCTAAGACAACATCAGGGACTTGGTTATCCAGCTGAGTTTGCTGATGAACATCAGACAAATCAGTATCTTCTATAGGAAAATCTAAATTATTGAGTTCAGTGATTACCTCTAGGATAATGTTAGTTGCTTGTTCACTTTCCAGTGTAGTGGGTTCATCTACAACTGGTAGCTCCCCTTGGCTTTGATCCTTGTGTATGGGGCTAGCTTGACGTAGCTCCCCCTGGATCTCAGCATCATCTTGAGGAGCAGGAGATTTCACAGCAGGCTCTTCCTCAGTTTCATCTGGAGTGAAGACAACTTGTTCTTCACTGTCTGAGCTGCTAGTGGACTCTTGAGCCACTGGGGCAATTTTCCTTTTCTTCTTTAATGGAATCTCCTTCTCAGAAACTATCTTCTCAGGGGTTGGCATCTCCTTAGTCAACACCCTGTCCCATCTAGAGAACAACCTCATGTCCATTTTCTCATATGATTTATTTTGCTTCCAGCAGCTGTACTCATAACTTCAGGTATTACACCAGCAAGGTAAAGACTTAAAATCCTGCCCAGGTTGGGCTTCTTCAAGCTTTCTTTAATCTTCTCATAAACTACCATAGACCAGTCAGTTTTTAGAGTGAAGATTATCTTTGTCATTATACTAAACATATGGGCAGACACTCTGTCATGCCCTCCTAGCTTGCTGAGTATGACTTTGCCAACAATCTCTGAGAGGAATTTCCCTTGATTGTTCATGTCTTTTCTAAGAAACACTGATCCAAGCTTCATCTTAGGATCCAGTCCACACCAGGTTAGAGCTTCCCTGGTCTTTGTAGCTGTAACCTCATCTTCCTCTTTAATTCTTGGTAGCTGTAGAATCTTCCTCAGACTTTTAGGTGACACCTTCACCTTCTCACCATGAACCCTGGATTTGATTTTGAATCCAGTTTCGTCTATCTTAGCTCCACTGAGAAATTCTAGTACCTCTTTCTTCCAGATTTTAGTATATTCAGAAACAAGATATTCTAATCCTGAATCGACTACTAGGGTTACGACAGCCTGAATTTCTTGATCGGCATCCTCAAAAGCACCGCGCACCAGCTCGTATCCTTCGTTGACATTCTCCTCAAGCTTTGGCGCCATTAGGGTTTGTAGAATTTGTCTTGAGAGAAGAGAGGTGTCGACACAGAAGTTTGGTCTCGAAACTTTGAAAGCGTGTCGACAAACTAAGACAAAACCCTATTTATACCTTTCTAATTTTGAAGATGAACAGGCGGGACAGCCAACTTAAATTGTGTCGACACTGGCATTAAGTGTCGACACTGACTTATAATGTCTCGACACATATGTGTCGACACAAGTTTAGTCAACAGATTTTATGTGTCGACACTTGTTTATGTGTCGACACTACATAACTCGACACATAGTCGAGACTTTACTTAGAGAATTCTGAGTAAATACTAAGTGTCGACACCACATTGGATGTGTCGACACCTACATGTCATGTGTCGACACTAATATTCTGAAGTGTCGACACCAACTTCCTAGATGTGTCGACACCTTTTTCCTGAAGTGTCGACACCACTATTCTGTGCCGACACAGAAATCTCTATGTGTCGACACCTTTTTACTTAGCCCATTTCAATTCTGTAAACTTACTCTAAGTTTATCATTCCTAGTTCAATTTTAAATCTATTGAACTTAGCTTCTTCTAGGGGCTTAGTATACATATCAGCTAATTGATTATCTGTTCTAACATATTCAAGTAAAATATCTTCTCTTTCTACATGCTCCCTAAGAAAATGATATTTAATTTCAATATGTTTTGTTCTACTATGGGATATAGGGTTATTAGCTATTGAAATAGTACTTGTAGAATCACAAAAGAGTGGAGTTCTACTTACCTGAAATCCATAGTCCTCAAGCTGATGTTGTATCCACAGAAGTTGAGCACAGTAACTTCCTGCAGCCACATACTCTAACTCTGCAGTGGAGATAGCCACACTTGTTTGCTTTTTGCTACTCCATGACATTAGTCTCCCACCTAGGAATTGATAGGTTCCAGTAGTGCTTTTTCTATCTTATTTGCATCCTGCAAAGTCTGCATCTGAATAACCTGTTAGTTAAAAATCCTCATTCCTAGGGTACCAGAGGCCTAGATAGGGAGTGCCCTTCAGATATCTCAGTATTCTTTTGACTGCTGTCAAATGAGACTCTTTAGGGCAGGCTTGATACCTTGCACAGACACATGTAGCATACATGATATCTGGTCTACTTGCAGTCAAGTATAATAGGGAGCCAACTATCCCTCTATACAAGGTTTCATCTACAGGTTTCTCTGCATCATCCTTGCTAAGAGACATACTTGACCCCATAGGAGTCTTCATGGTTCTGGATGAATCCATACCATACTTCCTTATGAGTTCTAGGGTGAACTTAGACTGACAAATGGATAAACCACTTTCAGTCTGTTTAACTTGGAGACCCAAGAAAAACTTCAGCTCTCCCATACTACTCATCTCAAATTGACCTTGCATAAGTTTTGCAAACTTTTTGCAAAGGCTGCTTTCAGTAGACCCAAATATAATGTCATCTACATATATTTGGACTAGTATAACTTTGCCTCTAGATTCCCTAAGGAATAGAGTCTTATCTATTTTCTCCCTTGAGAACTTGTTCTCAATGAGAAAACTAGATAGGGTTTCATACCAAGCCCTAGGGGCTTGCTTTAACCCATATAAAGCTTTCCTAAGTCTATAGACATGATGAGGTAGAGTTGAATCAACAAAACCTGATGGTTGTTCCACATAGACTTCTTCTTTAAGATTACCATTCCGAAATGCTGACTTGATATCCATTTGGTAAACTTTGAATCCTTGATAGGTTGCATAGGCAAGAAACATCCTTATGGCTTCCAGTCTGGCTACTGGAGCAAAGGTTTGATCAAAGTCAATACCTTCTTCTTGCCTATATCCTTTAGCAACCAGTCTTGCTTTATTCTTAATGATGACCCCTTGTTCATCCATCTTATTCCTGTAGATCCACTTGGTTCCTATTATATTGTGGTCTTTAGGTTTAGGAACTAGTTCCCAGACCTTGCACCTCTTGAACTGATTAAGCTCTTCTTACATTGCTTCAGTCCATTGTGGATCTAGTATGGCTTCTTCAAACTTCTTAGGTTCAACTTGAGATAGAAAACTGGAGTAGATTGCTGCATTCAGGTTTCTGCTCCTTGTTTGTACTCCTTGTCTTGGATCTCCAATAATCTGCTCTACTGGATGATCTCTAAGATGCCTATTGGCTGGAGGCATCCTAACTTCTGGTTGAACCTCTTCAGCATCTCCATCATGCTGTACTCTTTGAACATCATCAGCAATTGGTACATGTAGTTCTCCCCCTGGACAACAGCCACTGTCTTCTACTTGCTGTCTTGCAGTAGGTACTTCTTCTATAGTAAGCTTGTCCATCTTCTTTGTTAAACCTGTGGGGCTGCATACACTACTAGACAACTCATTGTTAATAAGTTTAGTCTCATCAACAACTATATGTACAGATTCTTCTACAACTTGTGTAGACAAGTTGTAGATTCTATAAGCCTTACTGTTATTGTTGTACCCAACAAAAATTCCCTCTTGGGACTTGGCAGCAAACTTAGTCAAGTAAGACTTTCCATTGTTAAGTATGAAGCATTTGCAACCAAAGATCCTGAAGTAGGATAGGTTTGGTTTCCTGCCTTTCACAACCTCATAGGGTTCTTGTTGAGGCCTTTAGTGATGGTAGCCCTATTTATAACATGGCATGCAGTGTTAACTGCTTCAGCCCAGAAATACTCTGACAGTGATGTATCACTTAATAGGGTCCTACCAGCCTCTATCAAGGTCCTATTCTTCCTCTCAGCAATGACATTTTGCTGAGGTGTTCTAGGTGAAGAAAACTCTTGAAATATCCCAAAGTCTTCACATAGTTTTGTCATGCTATCAGACTGAAATTCAGTACCATGGTCACTTCTAATCTTGACCACTGTACTGTTTAGTTCATTCTGAATTTGCTTGACAAAGCTATAGAAGACACTAGGTGTTTCAGATTTCTGTCTTAAGAAGAACACCCAGGAAAACCTTGAGTAGTCATCTACAACTACAAAGGTATAGACATTCATACCTAAGCTGTGAACTGGCATTGGACCAAAGAGATCCATATGCAAGAGGTATAAACACCTCACAGCATCTTTGTTTTTTATGCTTCTAAAGGTGGATCTAATCTGCTTGCCCTTTTGACAAGCTGAGCAAATACCATCTTTAACACACTTAACTTGAGGACCATTCCTCACCAACTCTTTGCTAAAGAGTTTGCCAATAGTCTTGTAGTTAAGATGGGCAAGCCTCTTGTGCCATTTGACACAATGATAGACTGTCTCATCAGCTAAAAGACACACTGGAGAACCATTGTTCTCAACCATAATGTCTAAGCAATAGACATTCCTCTTCCTATAACCTGTCAAAATGATCTCTTGATCAGTTGACCTCATGATATGACAACCATTTTTAACAAATGAGATGTCATACCCTACATCACTTAATTGACTTATACTTATTAGGTTGTGTTTCAACCCTTTAACATAAGCCACTTGAGTAATGGTAACCAAGTTACTAGAAATGTTACCAAATCCTTTGATGATTCCTTTTTCAGAACCACCAAAGGTTACTTTTGGACCATCTTTGATTGGAATATAGTCCCTTAGTAGTCCCCTAGTTCTAGTCATATGTCTGGAACATCCACTGTCCAAGTACCATGTTGGGGTATGGCCACTTGGACTCACCTGCAAAACAGATTAATGAACCTTAGAACCCAAAGAATTCTTGGGTCCTTGGTACTTGTTAGTTTGCAACCTGACAAAGCTACCTACTGGTTTTCCAATAGGCAGTTTGCTACTCACTTTGGCACTAGCATTGTGCCAACAATCCATTGCAAAATGGCCAACTTTGCCACAACACCAACATTCAAACTTATTGTACCTTTGCTTAGGTACTGTCTTTGCTGTCTTATCTACAGCTGACTTGTTGAATGTTGGGGCTTTGCCATTGGACTTGGACTGGACAGTCCTTGCAGGTTTAATAAAACCCAGTCCAGCTTTACCCTTGTGATGAGCAAATTCATCAATTATGGGTAACACTGACTTAGGTTTGGAAAACCTAGCAACAAGCTCTCTCTCCTTCTGAAGATTGATCTCCAGACTCTTGATTTGATCATTCTTATAGGTGATAGTCCCCATCTGAATCACTGTTATGTGTTTCAGTCTGGCTATCTCATTAAGCTTTTGATCAAATAACTTCTCAGAATCTGTTGCAGCAGCTTTGAGATCAGCAATTTCCTTTGCCTGACTTTTGGCTAGGGACCTGATCTTCTTGTAAGCTTGCAACAGTACTTTATATTCATCTATCAGCTGATGAATATCTTTCTCAGACTCAGATACACTCTCATAATTTGATGATGATGAATCTGATTCTGTACTGGAACAAGAAACTGAACTTAAAGTTGAACTTTGTACCTTACTGGGTCCTGGCTGCTCCAGGATTTTGTCATTGTCAGTCAATGCCATCAGTCCTTGGCACTGACAGTCTTCTTGCTCATATATAGAATCCATAATCTGCATGAATTCTTCTTCTTCTACTTCAGCAAACAGTTCTATGTATGCCTCAGCATCTGACTTAGTTTCTGAAGAAGAAATATCTGACAGAGTCTTCTCCTTCTTGGCAACAAAAGACTTCTCTTTCTTGCCTTTGAAATGAGTCTTCTTCCTGTCACTAGACTCCTTTCTCTTTTCTGGACAATCTGCAACAACATGGCCTTGTCTATTGCAGCAATAGCACACTATTTTAGAAACAGTTGCCTTACTAGATTTAGTCCTCTTTCTGTCCTTCTTTGAAGCCTTTTTATTCTGATAAAAGTCTTCTTTTCCCTGTGAAGTAGAAGGCCTTGACCTCCACTGTTTCTTCTTCAAGAACTTCTGAAAATGTCTACTGAAGGCAGCAAAGTCTTCATCACTTTCACTGCTTTCAGATTTTGTGCTGACTGACTCATCTGACTCTGATTCAGCAACCTTTGGAGGTGGAGTTGGTGACTTACCTCTGTACTTTCTGGTGGCTTCTGTCTTGAAGGCTACTGTTCTTTCCTTATGTTCATTTCTTGTTGATTTCTCCTCCTCTTTTCTCACTGTCAACTGCATTTCATATGACAACAATTTGCCAAACAGTGTAGGTGGAGGAATATCTCCCAACTTAGCCATTTCTCTAATGGCACAGATCTTGGTGTCCCAATCTTTAGTTAGGGACCTTAGAAACTTGTCATTTAGTTCATAATTACTGAACTCTCTTCCATAAGACATGAGTTCATTCACTATCCTATAGAACTTCTTATAGCACTCAGTTATGCTATCACCTTTTCCTTGTCTAAAACTTTCATACTCTTGATTTAGCAAGGATTTTTTGTCTTGCCTAACTTCTTCAGATCCTTCCATATACACAATAAGGGTATCCCACATCTCTTTGGTTGTCTTACAGTGTATTAGATTCTGAAAAGTTGCATCATCTATGGCACTCACTATAATGTTTTGAGCCCTTTTGTCCATGGTGGCTAGGACAATCTCATCATTTGTCATTTCAGAGAAATCCTTTGGTGTTCTCTGATTTGCATCTAGAACTGATATCTTCATGGGCACATATGGCCCCTCTTTGACTGTGATATAAATCCTAGGGTCTGAGGCTTCCATAAACAGCCTTACCCTTTCCTTCCAGATCCCAAAAATCTCTTTCCTACATATAGGTAATTTCATGGATCCCAATTCCTTGTGATTGTCTGTGGAACCCATGGTTCTTGATTTTCTTGAATCTGTAATTTGACTTAGACTGAAACTGGCAATCAGGATCTCCTCAGACTATTAGTCCTTTTTGAGGAACGTGGCTCTGATACCACTTGAAAGATATAGTACCTAAACACCTAGAGGGGGGGTGAATAGGTGACCAAATTCTTTTTAAACTTTAATGGCAGCAATCAGTTTTAAACACAGAATCTAATCTACTTTTGCACAGCAATCACACAGTATTCACAGCAAATCACAGCACACAGAAGACACACAGTTTTATAGTGGTTCCCCAAGCTTTGGGTACATCCACTTTCCCCCTTCGCCTATCTAGCAGTGTACTAGATTCGGCCAAACTTCTCCACTATCTCAGAACCCAAACTGGTTCCTACACCTCAGGCCCAAGGTCCTACAACTCAGCTTTTCCACAAAGCCTACACTCAGCCACAAAGGCCTACACTCAGCCACCAAGGCCTACACTCAGAGATTTCAATCTCCTACACTCAGGCTCTCAAGCCCTACACTCAGCCTTTATAATTACAGGCTTACAAAACTCAGATCCAAAGGATCCTACAAGATAAAAATGATTATACAATTGTTAACTCAGCAACCCAAAGACAAGAGAGGGGAGTTGTGAGTTTCTTGATGAGTTCTTGGAAGAACTCAGCTGGAATCAATCTGACTTAGCTTTCTTCAAAGCTTCTTGAAAGTAGAACTCAATAAGACTAACTCCTTCTGCAGTTGATCCTTGATCTCTGCTACTTAAGATTCAGACCAATCTGAATCCTTCTTCTCAGCTGGGTTCGAACAGCTGATTTCTTGGATGGAGCTCTCTCTCTACAACTTCTTAGATCTTTACTTGATAGCTAGATCTTCTTTAAATCTGAACTTGGACTTGTGTTCAATCTCTTCAACAACTTGTTGATCAATCTCTTCTGTAGACAGTATAAGCCTATTTATAGACCTTCTTCATGGTAACCGGCTGGCCTGGTTCATAACTGAATTCTGACAACTCTGACAAGTGCTGTAGACTGGTTGGAACGGCAGCTGTCAAGTCATACAGTCAGTTCTTGAAAATTCTGTAACTGTCTTTAAGTGTCGAGACTTTCTGTCTTTAAGTGTCGACACTTATAGACCAAGTGTCGACACATGTTGTCTAAGTGTCGACACTAGTCTACAAGGTGTCGACACAACTCCTTGTGTTGTTGATTCTCTATCTCGACACTGCTTCTCCTTCATGTGTCGACACTGAAATTGAGTGTCGATACAACTACTTGTTCTTCAGAATTTTGCTGAATTCTTCTAAGTGTCAACACAACACCTTTGTGTCGACACATCTTCATGTGTTGTATCTGTTAAGTGTCGACACTGCTTCTTGGTGTCGACACATATCTTTATTGTTGATACTTTTTGAGTGTCGACACATTGCTTTGGGTGTCGACACTTACATCTTCAGTCGAGACTTTGGCTGAGTGTCGACACATTCCCTTAGTGTCGACACTTGTACTTAGAATATTCTTGAACTTTGTTGTTCTTTGCTAAGTGTCGACACAGCTCCTTGTGTCGACACTTTATTTAAGTGTTGAGTCTTCAGCTAAGTGTCGACACATTGTTCTTGGTGTCGACACTTACTTCTAGTGTTGACTCTTCTGCTAAGTGTCGACACATTGTTCTGAGTGTCGATACTTGTACTTAGTCTCTGCTGACTTTTGCTGAGTGTCGACACAGCTCCAAGTGTCCACACTTTCTGATGTAGACACAGCTTCACTGGGTGTCGACACAACTGTTAAGTGTCGACACAGCTTTACTGGCTTTTCTTCATTGAGTGTCGACACAGCTCCTTGTGTCGACACTTTCTGTCTGGTATCGACTCAGCATCCCTGGTGTCGACACAATGACTCCAAGTGTCGACACTGCTTGCCTAGGTGTCGACACAAGTCTTCTTAAGTGTCGACACTTTCCCTCTGGGTGTCGACACATGTACTTAGAAACTTTTTGCTTCAGTCCTGCAAATACTTAACCTGCACAAGTAACTCAAAATACATCAAATACATTTTGATGTATATCATTGAGTTAGGTGTTGCTTCTTCAAATCAGGTACATTTAAACCAATGTACCCAACACCGTGTTCGGCCCAGGTCTGGGAAATTTTGTGCAGATCTGAGTCGTTCGTTTTCTTTAACTAAGATCCAACGGCCTAGATGATTTCCTGCTCTATTAAGGCCGGGAATAGGGGAGTTAATCCCTCATTTCTCTCTAAGGCTTTCTCTTTCCAAGGTGTTAGAGAGAAGAGGAGGAAGAAGGAGGTTTCCGGCCGCCGGCGGAGCATCGGAGCACCGTTTCGAAATCTGAGAGCGGATCTGTGGAGGAAAGTTCGTTGCGAAGATTTCCATCCGTGTAATTTTTCCATGGCGCCAAAGCGGACTACAAGGGTAACGATTCTCAACTTGAGCATGTGAAGCTCTTTCTTTCTGCATAGGGAATCCCGCTCCTGCGAGTGTGCGGTGAGTGTGTGGTGTTCCTTGGGGTTGATGTGAATAGTCCCCCTTGTGTTGCATATAGAGTCCGGAATCGTAAGTACGGGCATAGGCATTGTGTGTGAAGCCTACCCAGACGTGTATTGTCTGGATCGGTGATGTTGCATTTGATATGTTTTGCCGGAGAAGACTCCGTGCTTTGGGTTTTTCGGGTTTCCACGTGTAGATTGCAGCAGGGATCCTTGGAGGTTAGCTTCAAGGCGCACCCAGAAAACTGAGCGGAAACGTGTTCTGCTAACTTGGCGGTCTGGGAACCGGCCTTGATCATAACTGGGTTATGAGATTGTTTGGAAAATTTTGAGATCCGAGAGAAGCTTGGCCCGCACGTAGGACTTAAATTGTATATGCGGCGTGAGCAACGGGCAAGTGGAATTGGACCTAGGCTATGTGGAACGGTGCGAGAAATCCGAAAAGGGCACTGGCCGTTGGCATAGTCGGGAGCCTTAGACTAGACAGGGTCAGAAAGGCTAAAATGCTCACTTGGTTGCCATCTTTGGGATGGTGGTGAAGACACTGATATGTCAGGATTCACCGTTAATGTGCCCTGAGTGCACGGGGCGTTTGGCCGTGCGAGCCTACACCTGTGGCGTAGTATAGTTGCGCTTTATTATTTTATTGGGCTAATGGTATGCAGGGAAAGAGCACCGCCGTCCCGAGTGAGCGGCGGGGTCGTTATAATTTGGTCGGCTTTTGGCTGACCGTTGCTTTGTTTGCCACCGTGCGGTGGAATGTGCTTGCAGGTGCTGCAGAGCCGAGTACCAAATAGCGGGCTAGAGCCCATGTTGCTGTGCTGGCCCTAGAAGGCTAAAGCGAATAGTTGTTTTTATTTTATCATGTGTGGCCGGCCTGCGAGTCGATGTATGTAAGACATGTTTTATTAAGTGAACATTTGTAAGGCCATAAGGCCATGTACCCTTTTGTGTATTTGGGTTTCATTCCAGTGTTTTTGGTTGTGGACATTCATGTTCATTGGATTTAAGTTTTGGGTTCTTTCAACTTTAAAAGCTTCCGCTAGAATGCTCTGTGTAGGACGTGTAGTCTTAATTGGATTGTTTGTATATTCTTATGTAACCTTCCGACTGTCTGTGGTATATGGCGTCGGGTTCCAGCTGTACCTTCTGTTATATGCCATGCGACGGATGGGGGTGTTACAATTTGGTATCAGAGGGAGGTTACGGTCAGGCTTAAATGAATTCGTGGGCGAATTCGTTTAAGGGGTGGTGAGCACATGTGTGCGTCATCGTTATAACATCAAAAAGAACTCATGAATGTCCACTTAGGAATGAAAAATACACTTGTTTTGAGGAACCTGCGTGTTCCTATCGTTGCTTTTTGCAATTTTGTTTAGTCACTTATTGGTATTTTGTACGACTATAGGTGACCGGGAGTGGCGCAGAGCCGACAGAATGTCTGGTTTCTGAGGATTATAGTGCACCCAGCGACGTTCTTGAGACCCCCTCCATCGTTTGAAACCATAAGAAGGATTGTTGAAGTGGTGCTCGAAGTAACTAGTGCACAACAGGGAAGCAATGTGCAATCTTTTGTCCCTGAGCTAACTTCAATATCGGGTGGTGTATCGGATCAAAGGTCTTTAAGAAGGCCAGCAGGCCAGCAGTTGAACATGTCCTTAGTGCAGGGTACGCACTCAGTCGATGAGTATTTGCAGGCGTTCCTTTTCATAAGCCGCTACCCATGCTTTGAATTGGAGAACGAACAGTCTATAATTGATAGATTCTATAATGGGCTGCGTGGTGAGCTGCGAATCCTACTGGTAGGACCAAAGTTATTGGGATTCCGAGCCTTGGTGGAGTCGGCTAGATCTTTGGAAGTAAATTTGGGGAGGATTCACCCAATGCCAGTGAGTAGAGTATCGAACTCTACAAATCCTAGGAGGACTACATCCCGTAGAACGTCGAAAGAGGGGGCTAAGGCTGGGACTAGCAAAGTTATGTACAACTGTCGAGCTTGTGGCAAGAAAGGGCACTTTGCCCGAGAATGTTTGGATGGTGCTCAGAAGATTAAGGAAGCTATGTCAGGAGCAGGTGAGGACTCTAGTACTAAGAAACCACAGTTCAAAGGGCCAAGTTCAAAGTCGGTGGAACAAGAAGCTGAAGACTTCGAACTCAGCCCCTTCGTCAGGTGCGTTGGGGGAAACCACAAGTCGTGTCCTAGGAGCTTGTTATATCTGCGGAATAGTGGGGCATTTTGCCCGTAGCTGTTGGAACGGACGCTTAATGTCCGAGAGGAAGCCTAATGTGTACAGGTTGGGTCAGCAGGAGGCCAGAAAGCACGCGGTCGTGGTGACAGGTAAGGTTTAAAATTGTAGCATTTAGCTTTAGACACTTGTTGCCTTTGTGCATGTTAGCCTAGAACCACTTGTGCTAAGCTTTGTTCTGAATTTCGTTTATCCGGCGGGAGCACCGTTCGTTAAAGGGGGCTTCGCGTCCCTGTTTACCCAAAGGAATTGTATTGCGTGTTGGAGTACATCTTCCGATGGCAAAAGACATAGTGGATGTCTTGTTGACTAGTAGTGCTCAATGCGCGCGGATAGGGTCTGCGTAATGAAGATTCGGATTGGAGACCGGGAGTTTGATTTGCGGGCGTTAGTTCTACCGTTAGTGGAGTTCGACGTAATCTTCGATATGGATTGGCTCTCGGAGCAGGGTGCATGCATCGATTGCAACCGTAAGGAAGTTAAGTTGGGTCTGGACACTGATCGGGAGACGACTTTTACCGGCATGAAGGGGTCGGGTAAGATTTTGATGTCAGCCCTTTAAGTGATCAAGGCAGTTCGGTCTGGTGCAGAGTTGTTTGTCACTCTAGTGCAGACCTCGACGCCTAAGCCAAGTCTTGGCAGCATCCCAGTTGTGTCCGAGTATCCCGATGTGTTCCCAGATGATCTCCCAGGAGCCCCTCCTCTGCGGGAGATTGATTTTACCATTGAGCTGGTACCGGGCGCCAAACCGGTGTCATGCTCTCCATATCGGATAGCACCAAGAGAGATGGTGGAGTTGAAGGTGCAATTGCAAGAGTTTCTAGTGCAAGGTTATGTGCGTCCAAGTTCGTTGCCTTGGAGCGCACCAGTTCTCTTTGTTAAGAAGAAAGATGGGAGCTTGCGGCTTTGTATCGATTATCGGGAATTGAACAAGCTAATGGAGAAGAATAAGTATCTGATTCTGAGGATTGACTACCTATTTGATCAGTTGGTTGGGTCAACGGTATATTCGAAGTTAGATCTGAAATCCGGATACTACCAGTTGAGGATAAGGGAGAGCGACATCCCAAAGATAGCATTCAGTACGTGGTTTGGGCATTACGAGTTCACGGTCATGCCGTTTTGGTTGACGAATGCGCCATCCGTGTTTATGGATTTGATGAACAGGACGTTCAGAGAGTACCTGGATCATTTCGTGATAGTATTCATCGATGATATCCTGGTGTACTCGTGGTGCGAGGAGGATCACTACAATCATCTTCACATGGTGTTGGAGACGTTGAGGAGGAATCAGTTGTATGCTAAGTTCTCCAAGTGTGAATTCTGGTTATCCTCGATAGCATTCCTTGGTCATGTTGTTAGTGGAGAGAGGGATAACTGTGGATCCGGCGAAGATAGTGGCGATACGAGAGTGGCCTGCTTTGACTACAGTGGCAGAGGTCCGGAGTTTTCTGGGGCTTGCTGGCTATTACAGGCGCTTCGTAGAGAACTTCTCGCGGATAGCGCTACCACTCACGACGTTGACTAGGAAGGATCAGAAGTTTGTGTGGTCTCCGGAGTGCGAACAGGCTTTTGAAGAGTTGAAGAGGCAGTTGACCACGGCGCCTATATTATGTTCGCCAGTTGGAACCGAGGGGTTCGAGATCTAAAGTGATGCTTCGGGTAATGGTTTGGGATGTGTTTTGTTACAGCATGGGAGAGTGATAGTCTATGGTTCACGACAATTGAAGGCTCACGAGAGAAATTATCCGGTCCATGACTTGGAGTTAGCAGCCGTGATATTTGCTCTAAAGCTTTGGATGCACTACCTGTACGATGTGAAGGTCGATATTTACACCGATCATAAGAGCTTGAAGTACCTGTTGGACCAAAAGGATCTGAATATGAGGCAGCGGAGGTGGATGGAGTTCTTAGGGGACTACACCTTCAAGATACATTATGTGCCTGGGAAGGGAAATGCAGTGGCGGATGCATTGAGTCGTAAGATTCCCGCACAGGCCAACTGGTTATCGGTACATGATGAGAGATTGGTCCATGAGTTGCAGACTTTGGAGATATCTTGTGTCGACAAGCAATCTAGTGCTAAGGAGAAACTGTTTTGGACAGAGGTGCAGTGTGACCTAGAGGATAGAGTTCGGCGGGCTTTGGTTCGGGATAACAGCATGAAGCAGATCTTGGATGAATCTTTGGATGGGTCAAATTCCCAGTTTGTTGTTGAAGATGGTTTGCTAAGGAAGGACGGTCGCCTATGCATTCCTAGTGCCGATAATCTTCGGGAGGAATTGATGTTTGAGGCTCATCATACCAAGTACTCAATCCACCCGGGAAGCACGAAGATGTATAGAGACATGAAGAAATTATTCTGGTGGCTGGGTTTGAAGAAGGATGTAGCACTTTATGTGGCCAAGTGCCGTACTTGCGCATTGGTGAAGGCGGAATGCCAGAAGCCCGGAGGTTTCTTGAAATCCCTTCCTATCCTAGAATGGAAATTTGATGACATATCTATGGATTTTGTGCATGGTTTGTCGAAGCCGCAGCAGGGAAACGACGCCATTTGGGTGATCGTAGATAGGTTGACAAAGGTGTCACACTTTATTCCGAACATGAAGGAAGATCCGGTGGAAACGTTAGTCAAACTCTACGTGGAGAATTTTGTACGATTGCATGGTGTGCCCCGCAGTATTATTAGTGACCGAGATGGACGCTTTACGTCGAAGGATTGGAGGTTGGTGCATAGTATGTTGGGAACTGAGCTGAGTTTCAGCACAGCCTTTCATCCACAGACGGATGGTCAGACCGAGAGGGTCAACAGGACTATGGAGGACATGCTTCTCATGTGCGTCCTAGATTTCGGAAAGCATTGGGAGGATCACCTGTACATGGTGGAGTTTGCGTACAACAACAGCTTTCAGGCAGGTATTGGAATGGCGCCTTTCGAGGCCTGGTACGAGAGAAAGTGTCGCACACTGTTGTCCTGGTTGGAGACGGGCGAGACGAAGCTTTTCAAATGTAAAGCGGTGGAAGATGCCACATCAGTGATACGAACAGTTCAAGAAAGGTTGAAGATCGCTCAGGATAGATAGTCAAAGTACTATAACGCCGAGCATAGGAACGTGGAGTTCAATGTTGGCGACATGGTGTATCTAAAAATCAAGCCGTTCAAGGGTGTATCGCGGGTTCGACGCTTGAAGAAATTGAGTCCAAGATACCTTGGACCATTTGAAATCCAGGAGCGTGTTTGCGAGGCGGCGTATAGATTGAAGCTGTCGGCAGAATTGAGTGGGCTGCATGACGTGTTCCACATATCGGTGTTGCGTAAGGTAGTGCAAGAACCTTCGCAGATCATTGCGGATAATCAAGTACCAGTTGATTATGAGTTGACCACAAGGGTCAAGCCAGTACGTGTTGAAGATGTTGCATTCAAGCGACTCCGCAACAAGGATATCTGTATGGTTAAAGTCCGATGGGATAATTGCGGACGTGAGGAGCTTTTTTGGGAGCGAGAGCAAGCTATGTTAGAGGAATACCCCGAGTTATTCCACTCAGGTATCATTTAGATTTGTGTACCTTTACTTAATTTCGGGATGAAATTCCTTAAGTGGGGGAGATTTGTAACGCCCCGAAAATTGTGTTGGAGTCTATCGCGTAAAAAGGGGTTTTTTGTGCCTGTATAGCGGTACACGGCCTAGGACACGGGCGTGTCCAAGGCCGTGTCTGGTGGTGATTTTTTGGTCGTTTTCATCCCGAGAAGAACACGGCCAGGAACACGGCTAGATGACACGGGCGTGTCATTGGACACGGGCGTGTGCCTACCCGTGTTAGTACCCATGTGCAGTTGGGTCGTGTCTGTTGTCGTGGCGGTTATGCGTGACACGCCCCCGAACACGGGCGTGTCGAGGAACCCGACACGGGCGTGTCAGATGAGACACGGGCGTGTCTTGGCCCGTGTGTCTTTCCTCCGTTCGACGATCGTGCCTGGAACGAGGCACATGGCCTAGGACACGACCGTGTGCCAAGCCGTGTTCGGCCCAGGTCTGGGAAATTTTGTGCAAATCTGAGCTGTTCATTTTCTTTAACTAAGATCCAACGGCCCAGATGATTTCATGCTCTGTTAAGGCCGGGAATAGGGGAGTTAATCCCTCATTTCTCTCCAAGGATTTCACTTTCCAAGGTGTTAGAGAGAAGAGGAGGAAGAAGGAGGTTTCCGGCCGCCGGCGGAACATCGGAGCACCGTTTCGAAATCTGAGAGCGGATCTGTGGAGGAAAGTTTGTTGCAAAGATTTCCATCCGTGTAGTTTTTCCATGGTGCCAAAGCGGACTACAAGGGTGACGATTCTCAACTTGAGCATGTGAAGCTCTTTCTTTCTGCATAGGGAATCCTGCTCCCGCGAGTGTGCGGTGAGTGCGTGGTGTTCCTTGGGGTTGATGTGAATAGTCCCCCTTGTGTTGCATATAGAGTCCGGAATCGTAAGTACGGGCTTAGGCATTGTGTGTGAAGCCTACCCGGACGTGTATTGTCTGTATCGGTGATGTTGCATTTGATATGTTTTGCCGGAGAAGACTCCGTGTTTTGGGTTTTTCGGGTTTCCACGCGGTAGATTGCAGCAGGGATCCTTGGAGGTTAGCTTCAAGGCGCACCCGGAAAACTGAGCGGAAACGTGTTCTGCTAACTTGGCGGTCTGGGAACCGGCCTTGATCATAACTGGGTTATGAGATTGTTTGGAAAATTTTGGGATCCGAGAGAAGCTTGGCCCGCGCATAGGACTTAAATTGTATATGTGGCGTGAGCAACGGGCAAGTGGAATTGGACCTAGGCTATGTGGAATGGTGCGAGAAATCCGAAAAGGGCACTGGCCGTTGGCATAGTCGGGAGCCTTAGACTAGACAGGGTCAGAAAGGCTAAAATGCTCACTTGGTTGCCATCTTTGAGATGGTGGTGAAGACACTGATATGTCAGGATTCACCGTTAATGTGCCCTGAGTGCACGGGGTGTTTGGCCGCGCGAGCCTACACCTGTGGCGTAGTATAGTTGCGCTTTATTATTTTATTGGGCTAATGGTATGCAGGGAAAGAGCACCGCCGTCCCGAGTTAGGGGCGGGGTCGTTATAATTTGGTCGGCTTTTGGCTGACTGTTACTTTGTTTGCCACCATGCGGTGGAATGTGCTTGCAGGTGTTGCGGAGCCGAGTACCAAATAGCGGGCTGGAGCCCATGTTGTTGTGCTGGCCCTAGAAGGCCAAAGCGAATAGTTGTTTTTATTTTATCATGTGTGGCCGGCCTGCAAGCCGATGTATGTAAGACATGTTTTATTAAGTGAATATTTGTAAGGCCATAAGTCCATGTACCCTTTTGTGTATTTGGGTTTCATTAAAGTGTTTTTGGTTGTGGACATTCATATTTATTAGATTTAAGTTTTGGGTTCTTTCAACTTTAAAAGCTTCCGCTAGAATGCTCTGTGTAGGACGTGCAGTCTTAATTGGATAGTTTGTATATTCTTATGTAACCTTCCGACTGTTTGTGGTATATGGCGTCGGGTTCCAGCTGGACCTTCTGTTATATGTCATGCGACGGATGGGGGTGTTACACACGGGGATTAGCCGCTCTCCTACATGAAATAACTTGGAAAACTTAGAGGATTCCCATGATAATGTGGCGAGCTCGGCAATGGGGAGAGTGAAAGTGCAGGTTAGATCTAAAATACTATAGAGGGGGGTGAATAGAGTATTGTGCATACTACAAAACGTTTTACAACTTTTGTTGTAATCCTAAGTGAACAAGTCAGTAAGTAAAATAAAATAAGCACAGCAACCTATTAATCACAGAACAACACAGCCAAAATAAAAATAAAGGGCAACCAGACGACACAAGATATTTATAATGGTTCCCCGACCTGGGTACATCCACTCTTCTACCACCCTGGTAGGAATCCACTCCGTTTTTTGATCAGGTGTCTGACACCAATGAGCTTTTGTTCATGTGCTCAAAAACCAAAACTTCAAGTCTTTTGGTATGATACGTGCAACCAGGAATAATTTTGAAGGGAATTAAAACCCTGTACAAGAGTTGGAAAAGAGGTGATGGTGTCTTCTCTTTCTCAATGACAACTGAGAAGACTGTGGATTGATTTCAGCAGATTTTCTCCCCCTGAGATCTTGAATGTATCAGGAAAACTGGAGCACTGCTTCAGGGTGACAGGTCTTGAAAAGCTGGAATGCTTGGACCAGAGATTGTTCAGGAACTTCTTTGACAGATAGAGTTTTGTTGTCCTTTTGAAGTTGTCCTGTATGATTGAAAAAGTTCTCTGGCCTGGGCTGATTGCAGAAAAGAACTTTGATTGTTGTAAGATTGTTCTTCTGTTCAATGACTATTTTGTGTCTGTCTGATTGTCTGTGTGTCTGTATGACTGTATGTCAGATTACTTTCTCTTCTGTGTATTTTTCTGACTGAAGAATCCTTTTGGAATTCGAATGCTTGAGCAGTAATTACAGTTGGCCTTGGAAAGAAGCGGCAATCAATGATTTCCCTAACTGTCCCACGGAAAAACGGCATGAAGTAATCCAAGATTAATTGCACGTTCTAACGGTAACATTCCGAGAAGATCTGGCATTAATTGTTCAGGAATCATCGCCAAGAAACGG
This sequence comes from Platanthera guangdongensis, assembly GCA_039583875.1. NCBI lineage: Eukaryota > Viridiplantae > Streptophyta > Magnoliopsida > Asparagales > Orchidaceae > Platanthera > Platanthera guangdongensis. Next base: position 141,693,738 of record CM077163.1, on the reverse strand, counting down.
GACGGGAAACTGGCGAAGACCTAGTCTGGAATCGTCGAACGAAAAACAGGAATCGTCGAGCTGAGTTCACAGTTCGTCGAGCTGAACTGATGAGTTCGTCGACCAGTCAATAGTCTTCGAAGTAATCTTGTCACTTCTGCTTCAATCTTCGTCGAACTGACAATCTTCATTCGTCGAGCTGAGAACCAAAATCGTCGAGCAGATAACTATCACTGTTAGACAGTATTCATCGAATAGAGATCCAAATTCGTCGAGCGAAGAATGATTGTGGACTTGGAATCTGAGAAGTCTCGGACTGAGAAGGAATCAAATCATCAACCAGAATTCGTCGAGCAAAGAACAGTTCTGGACTTAATCAAAATATTCTGAATGACTGATATTCTGTGTCGACTTAATTTGGTGTCGACTGATTGATCTTGGTGTCGACACAAATCTTCTGGTGTCGACATAAGTTGTCTGGTGTCGACACATGCCCTAAGTGTCGACACAAATCCTCTGAATTCAGAATTCATCAAGTAGAGTACTGAAATCGTCGACCTGAGAAGTTGACTTTGTCGACCTGAGGAGTTGAGAACTTGAGGTCCAAGTTCATCGAGCTTAGAAACTTATTCGTCGACCAAAGCCTGAAGCTGGACTTAGAAAAATTCTAAAGTTTTCTTGACTTTAGCTTGATGTAGAAACTCAGTCTTTGTCGAATAGAGAACAAAGATCGTCGAGCTCAGCACTAAGAATTGTCTCACGATCGTCGAGTGCCGAACACCTTTCGTCGAGCTGAGTTCAACGAACATCGAACTCATTTCACTTAGTCTTGAAATCTTCGAAGTCTGGAGACTCTAATGGTCTTGTGAGAGCTGGTCCATCTGAAGTTGACTCTAAGGACTTGGCCTAGACTCTAGGACACAAACTTGACCCTGGCTATACAGGTTGGGTCACATCCTAAGCTAGTGAACCTAGCCCAAATCAACTAGGGATCCAACAATCTCCCCCTATTTAGGTGAGGTCACTAACAGAGTCAAAGTAGAAACAAACAGAAAAACAAAGCAAGAAAAGAAATATATCTGGCAGAGAATTACCAACACATGCAGCAGATATATATATATACATAGGCTTTGTTTAAACAAATAACATAGTTTGAAAACAAATGCAGAAAAAGACTGAAACAAAATAAGGATTACTTCTTCTTTTTCTGCAAGGACTTATCTTCTGCTGTCTGCTCTCCTGGCTTTTTGAAGATGATTTCTCTCTTTGGATCTGAAGCCTGAGCCTCTGTCATAGTCATATCAGCTGCCCCAATAATATTCAATGATGTAGCTCTAGGGACAACTGCTTCTGGATGGAGCTTCATATAGTCATCAACATTAAACAGTTTATTTCCTTTGTCAAACCTTTTCAACTCTTATTTTCTGTACTTTGACATTGTTGTTAAACCTGATGTGTCTTTTCCTTCAGCCTTTGCTCTATTGATCAAAGATAGTCCAATTAATTCCTGGTATCTAGCCATTCTTGCAGTATTTGCAGTTTCAGGATCTTCAAATAGAATTGGAGGAGAGTATGGCCTTTTAGGACTGTCAGCTTTTTGATCTTCAGGTATTTGTTGCTTTTACTGCTGATGTTGTTGTTGTTGTTGATTACCTGAGGATGGTTCCCTCTGCTGGCTGCTTCTAGAGGATCTCCCTGACTGTCTCTGATAAGTTTGCATGGGGGCAGATCTCTGAGAGCTAGAGCCAGTGGCACCAGCTGCTAGAGGAGGAGGAGGAGGAGTAGGAGGATCTTTCCTGTATCTGTGAACTGGAGGAGGAGAGTATCTCCTACTTCTCTTCCTATCCTTCTGCTGGTTCTTGGATAGCCACATACATGCAGTCATTCCCTTATATGGAGTAACATTGTGCAGAATGTAATAAGGAGTGTCAGCATTTGGATTAGGCCTACGAGCTGGAGGAGGATGAGCCTTCCTTTTTCTTTGTCAGCATTTTCTTTTTCTTCTTAAAAGCTTCTTCATCAGAATCATCATCATCATCATCAGCTTCATCATCTTCAGTACCAAAACCCTGAGGGTTATCATAAAGAGCATCCAAAGCTTTTAAAGCTTTATCAGAAATAACAGCTTTTTTTGGAGGAGGGCAGAAGGTTCAGGAACTGGAGTTTCAGCAACAGGAGAGGAGGAGACTGTACAGGAATCGGGAATAATGGGGACAGAGCTTTCAGCTGCTGCCTTAGTTTCCTCTTCAATATCAGCCAGGATTAGCTCATCCAAATCTGGCATAGGAGAGTCATCCATAACAAAACTTGGGGCTGAGGTGGCTTCTGGAATAACTTCTGGACTAGCTGCAGAGATTGAAGCTAAAGCAGGGATAGCAAAACTGTCACAGAGTTGCTTAGCAACTACTGGACTTATTGGAGAAGTGTAGGGCACAATAGCCAACTGTGGCTTAGTAAAGACTTCTGGAAGAGATTACATATATACAGTATCAAAATTTCTCAACAAAACAGTCAAATTAACTATGGGATTTAAATGGAAATCACCATCAGTTTTTATTTGCACTGGTACTGACACATCTAAGTCACTATCAGTATCCATAAAATGATCAATTCAATCATCTCAGAATTATATTCTGGCAAAATTTCTGCATCTTCATCTGAATCTGCATCTATTTTAGAAGGAACTGCTGTTGTGGCTGCTGCTGCTGCATCTACATATGCTGCAACTTCATCACTGAGCATCTCCCCCTGCTTGGGTTCAGGAAAACCTGGAGCCAGTCCCCTGGATGAAGAGGGGGCAGCAGAGAGAAGAGAAACTTGTGCAGATAAAGAATTGATAGAATTCACAAGAGGTGTAATGGCCTCTATGATTAGAGTTTTGATGAGTAGAGTGAGCAGGGATATAATTGTAGATACAGTGGAAGGTTCCAGAGATTGAGAAGTAGTGGGTGAAGGTAGAGAGGTAGATGAAGGAAGGGGGACAGATGGAGGGGATAGAGGTGGAAATGCATCTGTTATGGTGGTGTTTGAGGGTAGGGTGTAAGATGGAATGGAGGATAAGTGAGGGGGAAGTGGAGACTGTGGTGGTGTAGGAATAGATGTCTCATGAGGTGAAGCAGGGGGTGTAGGAATGTTTGTAATGTCAAGTGGTGGAGATGGAGGAGGAGTAGGCACATGAGTATGTTGTGGAGATTGAGGTGTTGAAGAAGGAATGGAAGAGGAAGGGAGTTGCTTTGCGGGAAGGGGTGCTGGAAGAGATGGTGGAGATGGAATAACCTCTTTTGTAGGGTGGGGAGTGGCCTTTACAGCCCTGGTGCTCTCAGAAGTAGGGATTGAAGAGGAGGAAGCCTTGGACGGCTTGGAGATCGTCCTCTCCCATCTGCCAAACAGAGCGCAAGTGAGGCGCTTGCTGGCATTGATGAAGATGGTCGGGGAGACCATGAGTTCATCAGCCTTTTCTTGAAGAAAGATCCCCAAGATTCTTCCATAGCAAACCTCTTTCTTATTATTTTCTACTTTATCAACTCAAAGAAAATCTTACTCCAATTAACAGAACGTTTATTCACCACGGCGCACATGATAAGGAATTGATGTCTGGTAATGTAATCATGTGCGGTGTGCTTTCCCATCAGTATTTTGCCCATGATATCTGCCAGGAACTAATAGGTGGCAGATAGTTGTTTCTTTAATAACTTGTTTGGGTTGCTTCCAAAAAACCCCATTAACTTCAGCATTTCACTAAATTCTTCAGAATCCATTTCCATATCATCTTCTCTATTCACTAAACCAAAAATTTCAGAAAGAATTACGGGAGATAACAAAACAGCATTACTCCCGATATTTCCTGTCAAAATATTTTCCTCAGAAACAGACGATGTATACACCCATTCTCTGATTTCAGTTGAGTGCAGTTTAATCCTTCTGGTCATGAAATCCTTGAGATGAAGTTCTTCTAGCAGTTCCAGGATATAGAGAAATATGGGGTCAGAGTGTTGGAAGGAATCAAAATCCATATCAAACCCGGTGTCGAATTTCATTGCAAAGGAACTGAAAGCGCGGGATGGAGGTCGAAGAAAACCTAGGTATATGGTTTTCTAGAATATGAATCGACAATCTCAGTTCCACGAAAAAAAACAATTCTTCGAACTGAGCTCGATGAAATAAATTATAGACAAATAATTTGTCGATCTCATCTAGAAGAATCGAAAACAGTTCGTTGAACTCCGTTCGACGAAATATCTTCTGAAGCAAAGTTCGTCGATCGCCGGTCGACGAAAATTGTTTCCACACAGAGAATTCGTCGATCTCTGTTCGACGAGAATCTCTCAAACTTTCCCTAATTCGTCAATCTCCATTCGACGAACTCTGGAAAATTCGTCGAATGCAGACAGAAACTAATTTAACTCTTCTCCATTGATCATTCCCAGTTGATTTATAAAGAACAGATGATTTTTCTCATCCAAAGGTTTGGTGAAAATGTCTGCTCTCTGTAAATCAGTAGGAATATGTATTAAGTTAATTTTCTTTTTGTCTACATTATCTCTAATGAAATGATGTCTTATTTCAATATGCTTAGTCCTACTATGGTGAACTAAATTCTGTGTTATAGCAATAGCACTAGTATTATCACAAAATAATGTTGAATTATTTAAGTTGACAGCATAGTCTAGAAGTTGGTTTTGTATCCATAACATTTGTGAACAGCAGCTGCCAGCAGTCATATATTCTGCTTCTGCAGTTGATGTAGACACAGTTGTTTGCTTTTTACAAAACCAGGAGACAAGTCTCATACCTAGGAACTGGCAAGTTCTAGAGGTACTCTTCCTGTCCACTCTACATCCAGCATAGTCAGCATCTGAGTATCCAGTTAACTCAAACTCTAACTCTGCAGGATACCAGAGTCCTAGATTAGGACAACTCTTTATATATCTCAAAATTCTTTTTAAGAAAATAAGGTGAGATTCTTTAGAGTTCACTTGGAACCTAGCACAAAGGCATGTGGCAAATATGATATCAGGCCTGCTAGCTGTTAGGTATAATAGGGATCCAACAATTGCCCTATAATGTTTCTGATCCACAGGTTTCCCTGCTACATCAGAATCCACAACAGCATTTATAGTCATAGGTGTTTTCATTCCTGAAGCATCACCCATCCCAAACTTCTTAATAAGCTCTTTAGCATACTTAGCTTGGGAGAGGAAGATACCATCAGGGAGCTGCTTCACTTGAAGACCAAGGAAGTAGGAAAGCTCACCCATGCTACTCATCTCAAATTTAGAATGCATGAGGTCAGCAAACCTCTTGCACAACTTGGGATCAGTAGACCCAAAGATGATGTCATCCACATATATTTGTACTAATAATATTTGGTTCTTATGATATCTAGTGAAAAGAGTTTTATCTATGGTTCCTCTTGTAAATTTATGCTCTAAAAGAAAGCTTGTTAAGGTCTCATACCAAGCTCTTAGAGCTTGCTTTAAACCATAGAGAGTTTTATGCAATTTAAATACAAAAGAGTGTTGAGTTAGAGAGATAAAACCTGGAGGTTGTTCTACATAAACCTCTTCTTGAAGCACTCCATTCAAGAATGCACTCTTGACATCCATTTGGAACACTTTGAATCTTCTGTGAGCTGCATAGGCAAGGAATATTCTTATGGTCTCTAACCTTGCAACAGGGGAAATGGTTTGGTCATAGTCAATTCCTTCCTTTTGCCTGTAGCCTTGAGCAACAAGTCTAGCCTTGTTTCTCATTATGTTCCCTTGGGCATCTAGCTTGTTCCTGTAGACCCACTTGGTTCCAATAACTGGGTAGTTATGAGGTCTTGGAACCAAATCTCAAACTCTACATCTCTCAAACTGATTTAGTTCCTCTTGCATTGCAATGATCCAGTGGGGATCTTGCTCAGCTTCATGAATGGAGAGAGGTTCAGTCTGAGAGAGAAAACGGGCATGCATCAAGTCTTGGTTGAGTTGATGTCTTGTCTGAACACCTGCTGAAATGTTTCCAATCACTTGAGATCTGGGGTGATCTCTAAGTGTGATAAGATTAGTTGGTGGAGTTTGTTAAGCAACAGCTTCTGTATTTAATTCCTCTTGAGGAATGGTACTAGCTATTGAGGGAAGTTCAGCCACTTCCACTTGAATATCTTCTTCACTGTCTTCAGCAACCTGTGGAGAAGGATGGGTTGACACCTCTTGGGTAAGGTTTAGTCCATCTATAGACTCACACAGTTGTAGAACCTGCAAAAAGCTATTGGTAGAAATCTCTTTCTCCTTGTAAGACATGTTAGCTTCATCAAAAGATACATGGACAGATTCTTCAATTTTAAGAGATGATTTATTAAAAACCCTATAGGCCTTGCTTACTTGGGAGTATCCTAGAAAAATCCCTTCTTCAGCCTTAGCCTCAAACTTTCTAATGTATCTTTTGTTATTTGTGTGAATGTAATATATGCAACCAAAAACTTTAAAGTATGTGATTTTAGGTTTCTTCCCTTTAAGTAATTAGCTTATGTAAGCATCATGAGTAGAGAAGCACTGCCTGATACCTTCCTTCTCACAGAACTCATGCATAAGAAGAGACTCAAACTCTGTGCCATGATCACTTCTGATCAATGCAACATGAGTAGAGAACTCAATCTGTATGGTCCTGAGAAAATCTGTAAGAACCTTGAATGTATCTGACTTAGCTCTCAGAAAGGCTACCCAACTGAATCTGGAGAAGTCATCAACAATCACTAAAGTGTAAGACTTCCCTCCTAGGCTTTGTACTGCAATGGGTCCAAATAGATCCACATGAAGCAAATACAAAATCCTAGGTGAATCACTTTTTATTAATGGATTTGAAGCTAGTTTTAGTTTGCTTGCCTAATTGACAAGCCCTGCATAGGTTTTCCTTCTGGTAGGGGCCAAAAGGTAAACCTCTAACAAGGTTGTCTTTAGATAACCTAGCTATATTCTTAAGATTTGCATGCCCTAATCTTTTATGTCATAACTCATTTTGATTACTAGTAAAATTCAGTAAGCAGATATCAGTTGTGGCAGAAATAAAATCTACTAGATATATGTTGTCTTGTCTAATTCCAATTAAAATAGTTTGGTTTTCATTATTAATAATAGAACAAGAGGTAGAGTTAAAGTGTACCTGATAACCTTCATCACATAATTGACTTATGGATATTAGGTTATGTTTAAGTCCTCTTACATATGTTACTTTCTTGAAAGTGACTGTCCCAATCTTGACTGCTCCATATCCTTCTGACTGGCCACTGTTCGAATCTCCAAAAATCACCTTTGGTCCTAGCTTGGGCTTGTAATTGGATAGATTGCCCTTGCTGCCTGTCATGTGCTTGGAGCAACCACTATCCAAGTACCAGGTCTGACTCACTCTTGGATAGCTCTTCACTTGTACCTGTAATGAAAAACAAAGCTTAATTGTTCTTGACCCAGGTTACCTTGGGTCCTTTATTTGGTTGAAAAGAGAAATTGGATATAACTGATAATGCAGGTTGAGACTTATAACCTAAGGGGTGATATCTCCTAGGTGGAATAACCCAATCAGCTACTGGATTGAATGGTTTATTAGCTGGCTTAAAATTTCTGTAGGAGAAATGATTTAAGTTTGGTCCTTCTGGGTTCGATGAATTATTGTAAGTTCGTCGACCAGAGTTCGACGAATAGGGATGAGATCGTCGATCTCTGCTCAGAGAATGACAGTAGTCATTTTCTGTGCCCCAAGTTCGTCGACTTCTGCTCGACGAACCATACACAGTTCGTCAATCGCAGTTAGACAAATTATTATAACTGAAGTTTGCGTTCAGCATTCGTCGATCTGGGTTCAACGAACTGGCCACATATCGTCGATTTGCGTTCGACGAATGCTGCTGAACCTTGTTTTTATTTGCTGTTTTCTGATTTTTATTTCTCTTGTCTATGGGTTTTAGATTATTTGCAGTCATTGGTTTCTCTATTATCTTTTCTTTTCCCTTGGCAGAAATAAATTTGATGGGGGTTGTAAGAATATTTTTCTTAATTATGGGGGGCAAACTTGATGATGCACCCAAGCCCAGCTTGTCATTTAATCTGGCATTCACTGTGCTTATAATGTCCATCAGCTTGAGACTTCTCCAATTGAGAGATTGCTCAAGTTGTTTGGCCTCACATAAATCAGATTTTAATTTAATTATTTGTTCATTAGCTAAGGTTAGTTGATCTTGTAGTTTAATGTTTTCTGAGTTAACAGATTCAAGACTTCCTAGTCTTTCTCTAAGAGTTTTTATTTCTTTTTCTGAATTGATTAAGTCTAAGCACATAGTTTTGAATTCAGTTTTAAATAAATCAGAATTAAAATCAAAATTAGAAAGAACCTGATCTGCCTCTGAGTCTGAGGCTGCTTCATCTTCAGATTCTCCTTTTGATCCAGAATTGCTCCTGGAGGCATCAATTGCCATTAGGCAAACCTCCTTGGATCTTGCTTCTTCCACTTCTTCACTTGAGCTAGAAGAGGATGATTCTTCCTCTGTATCACTCCATGTTTCAGCAACAAAGCCCGTGTCTTTCTTTTTTGTATTTGCTGGAGGAGGGTCTGCTGCTGTGTTTTCTCCTGGAGTCCTTTTCTCTGCTCTTGTCCTTCTTCTGGTTTTCTAGACATTCTGAGATGTAATGTCCAGGCTTTCTACACCCAAAGCACACAACCTCCTTGGTTTGTGTCTTGTCAAATCTGGGCCTATCATCCTGCCTGGATGATTTCCTTCTGAAATCCTTCCTAGCCATCTTATAGAATCTTTTTGCAAAGAGGCTCATGAGTTCTTCATTTGAAGTTGAGGTCTCACTTTCCTCAGATGCTTTGAAGGCTGTGCTGTGATCCTTTCTCACTGGAGTTGTTGCCTTCTGTTCTGTTGCTTCTCTTGATTTTATCAGCTGCTCATAAGACTTTAATTTGCCTAGTAGAGATTCAGTTGATATCTCATTTAGGCTTCTGGCTTCTTTGATTGGCCAGATTCTGGAGTCCCAAGAGCTAGGGAAGCACATCAATATCTTATCATTCACCTCTGTCAGGGTGATGTCCTTATCCAAGGTTTTGAGCTCATTGATGATTGAGTTCAACCTATTATACATGTCAGCCACTGATTCAGCCTCATCCTTCTTGAAATTCTCATATAGGGATATGAGATTGGATCTCCTGTCTTTCCTTTCATCTGCTGAACCAGCTACCATTTGGTTGAGGGAATCCTAAATGTCCTTGTCTGCGGTGCACTCAGCCACCTTCTGAAATATGTCATCTGACATTGTCTGAGCCAAGATATTCATTGCCTTTGCATCTGCAATTTTGGCTTTCTTGTAGGATTCATTATTTTCTGGAGGAGGTACTGTAGTCATGTTTGTTGAGGTGCTTGTAGAAGCTGTAGGTGCTAGAGGTACTCCTGTCAAGATAGAAGAGAAAATATCATCATCAATAGAATTCATATATAATCTGATTCTTGCCTTCCAGATGGCGAACTTGTTAAGATTGCAAACTGGAGGTCTGATACTTGCATAATCTTTGTTTTGGGTCATTTCTGTGAAGAAATAAATCTAATAACAAAAACAAACAAACAGATCAAACAAGAGGGATCTTTATGGTTCAGGTGTTAGCCTGTACAACCACTTGAACTCTAAAGATGTGGTATTTTAACCAACCCCCCTCTGATACCAATTGAAAGTGCAGGTTACATCTGAAATACTCTAGAGGGGGGTGAATAGAGTATTGTGCTCACTACAAAACTTTTTACAACTTTTGTTGTAATCCTAAGTGAACAAGTCAGTAAGTAAAATAAAATAAGCACAGCAACCTATTAATCACATAACAACACAGCCAAAACAAAAATAAAGGGCAACCAGACGACACAAGAAATTTTATAGTGGTTCCCCAACCTGGGTATATCCACTCTTCTACCACCCTGGTAGGAATCCACTCAGGTTTTTGATCAGGTGCCTGACACCAATGAGTTTTTATTTAGGTGCTCAAAAACCAAAACCTCAAGTCTTTTGGTAGGTGACTTACAACCAGGAATAATTTTGAAGGAAATTAAAACCCTGTACAAGAGTTGGAAAAGAGGTGATGGTGTCTTCTCTTTCTCAATGACAACTGAGAAGACTGTGGATTGATTTCAGCAGATTTGCTCCCCCTGAGATCTTGAATGTATCAAGAAAACTGGAGCACTGCTTCAGGGTGACAGGTCTTGAATAGCTGGAATGCTTGGACCAGAGATTGTTCAGGAACTTCTTTGACAGATAGAGTTTTGTTGTCCTTTTGAAGTTGTCCTGTATGATTGAAAAAGTTCTCTAGCCTGGGCTGATTGCAGAAAAGAACTTTGATTGTTGTAAGATTGTTCTTCTGTATAATGATTATTTTTGTGTCTGTCTGATTGTTTGTATGTATGTATGACTGTATGTCAGATTACTTTCTCTTTTGTGTATGTTTCTGATTGAAGAATCCTTTTGAAATTCGAATGCTTGAGCAGTAATTGCAGTCGGCCTTGGAAAGAAGCGGCAATCAATGATTTCCCTAACTGTCCCATGGAAAAACGGCATGAAATAATCCAATATTAATTGCACGTTCTAATGGTAACATTCCGAGAAGATCTGGCATTAATTGTTCAGGAATCATCGTCATGAAATGGGATGGAAAACTGGAGAAGACCTAGTCTGGAATCGTCGAACAAAGAACAGGAATCGTCGAGCTGAGTTCACAGTTCGTCGAGCTGAGCTGATGAGTTCGTCGACCAGTCAATAGTCTTCAAAGGAATCTTGTCACTTCTGCTTCAATCTTCGTCGAACTGACAATCTTCATTCGTCGAGCTGAGAACCAAAATCGTCGAGCAGATAACTATCACTGTCAGACAGTATTCGTCGAACAAGGATCCAAATTCATCGAGCGAAGAATGATTGTTGACTTGGAATCTGAGAAGTCTCGGACTGAGAAGGAATCAAATCATCGACCAGAATTCGTCGAGCAAAGAACAATTCTGGACTTAGTCAAAATATTCTGAATGACTGATATTCTGTGTCGACTTAAGTTGGTGTCGACTGATTGATCTTGGTGTTGACACAAATCTTCTGGTGTCGACATAAGTTGTCTGGTGTCGACACATGCCCTAAGTGTCGACACAAATCCTCTGAATTTAGAATTCGTCGAGTAGAGTACTGAAACCGTCGACCTGAGAAGTTGACTTTGTCGACCTGAGAAGTTAAGAACTTGAGGTCCAAGTTCGTCGAGCTTAGAAACTTGTTCGTCGACCAAAGCCTGAAGCTGGACTTAGAAAAATTCTGAAGTTTTCTTGACTTTAGCTTGATGTAGAAACTCAGTATTCGTCGAACAGAGAACAAAGATCGTCGAGCTCAGCACTAAGAATTATCTCACAATCGTCGAGCGCCGAACACCTTTCGTCGAGCTAAGTTCGACGAACGTCGAACTCATTTCACTTAGTCTTGAAATCTTCTAAGTCTGGAGACTCTGATGGTCTTGTGAGAGCTGGTCCATCTGAAGTTGACTCTAAAGACTTGTCCTAGACTCTAGGACACAAACTTGACCCTGGCTATACAGGTTGGGTCACATCCTAAGCTAGTGAACCTAGCCCAAATCAACTAGGGATCCAATAGAGAGAATAATACCTTCGCTGGGCAGAATGGGGCGGAGCGCGTCAAGGCCCCTTCGCAGGAAGGTGACCTCAAAGTCCTTGTGGAGGAAGAACTTATGGAGGTCAGCATCATTGTCGGACACAGCCGGCGGGCGATAGGCCTCCTCGGCCTTCTGCTGCGGGGAGAAAGGGATGTTGCCGAGATCGCCCTTGATGAAGGCGATCTTCGTCATCCAATTGTGATGCTTGTTCGCGATCTCGCGAACCTTGATCAGCGAGCCCATGAAGTAGGGAACGCCATCCGACGTCGACTTGTAGGAAAAGAGTTTCCTGAACACCGTCAGGTTGAACTCTATCCTCTCCCGCCGGAGGTAGCACGTGAACGCCAACATCATGGCAATGGCATTCGAGTTCAGTTGCGCGGGCACCGCGCCGTAGTACTTAAGGATTTGGCGGATTTTCGGCCAAAGGGGGAGTCGCAACCCCACCTCAGAGTGCGAGATGGGGAAGGCACGGTCGTCGTCATAGAAGGTGTTGATGGCCTCCCCCTCCCTAGGCCGGCGAGCTTCAAAGCCGGGCGACACATGGTCGCCAACAAACTCAGCGAGCTCGCCTCGCTAGTATGCCCCTCGAAAAAGCAGTAATCTCTGAAATGTTGGGCGCATTTAGTGCGGTCGTCGGCGTCAAGGTTGGACTTGCCCATGCTCGCAGAAGAGGGGGTGAGGCGCGAGTAAGAAAGAGAACAGCGCAGGGAGAAAGAAAATCAGCAGTTAATACAGCGTACGGGGTTGGTGGGGGGCCTATTTATAGAAAAAAAAATCTGGGGTCAAGCTGTCCAATCGTCCAAGCTCGCCAACCCCCAGCTCGCCGACTTTCGGCACATTCCATCTCATGACATGCACTACATACCTAAGAATGTTTAGTTATTTATTACAACAGTCAAATGCAAGAATAAAAAATCGGGATGCGATGGCAGGGGGAGAGCCGGGGCAAGTACCGGTCGGCTCGGCAAGGGAGTCGGCTTTTATCTACCCCGGCCTCGCATCCCCCGTCCCCCAGACTGTGGCGCATTGAGCAGCTCGCGAATCCTCCCCGAATTCCTCTGCGCCACTAAGAGGCCGTCATCAATCTCATCCAGAAGCCGGGAAGGAGACGTCATCTCGCCAGCCTGGCCTCTTTGCACCTCATCAGCGAGACGCGCGTAGTCACGTTGAAGCTCCTCGTTGACCTCCTACACCTCGCGCAGGCCGCGCACGAGCTTCATGAAGAGCTTGATCCCCCTCCTTGTCAGCTCATCGTTCTCCACTTCAGGACCCAGATAAGAGTCTAGCGAGCTTGGGGAGGGGAGGGGAGAGTAATGGGCTATCAGCAAAGACTCCTCGGCCGTGGATTGGCTGGGGGGAGCTGTGAAGACAAACATTAGTGATGGGAGGCATGCTGGAAATTCATATGACGAGAATCCAAGGCCAAGTTTACCTGACGAACTCGGCACCTCCAAGAAGGTGCGGGGAGGGATGAACCGCAGGTCCTTCCCGCGGCCAGGACTGCGCATTCCCGGCGAGAGGAGCTCGAATCCCGGAACGGGGATGGTCTCGACACTAGCCCTCATGGTCACGACAGCTCGCTGAGGGGAGGGGGCGCGCACCGGCGAGATCGGCTTCTGCGAGCATACCCCTAAGGTCCCAAAGGGAGGAGACGGGTCCCAGGGATGGTTCTTTGGAGTTATGAATCACAAGTCCCCAAGTGTGGTATTGGCTCGCGGGGTGGAGTCTCGTGGCGAGGTGCCCTCCACGCCATCCGGCTAGCAATCTGGGTCGTCGCCGAGGTCAACGATATTCTTCCCCTTTTTTAGAGAAGGCAGGGTGCAGGATCCAACCTCATGCTATAGAGTAGTCCTCAGGTCGTCATATATGGGCTCGGCCGCCGGAGGAAACGTCTTCACTCTTTTAGCATAGTTGGGTTCGGTCACATCATCTTGCGGGACAACGGGCGGAACCGCAGTCAATGCAGCTACACGAGCAGCTGAGGTCTGGCGAACCCGGGTGAGTCGCTCTTGAATCTCCTTTGGGATCGGCATCTTGGCAGGGTTAGAGAAAAGGGAATGGCAAGAGTCAAGCAGGTATGCAGGTGTATATATATAGCCACAGGTGGACCCCACCCAAAGATTCTCTCATGTTCACCCTACACTCGCCGAACACTTGGGGTTTGGATGTTTCTTTCCCAGCTTTGCCAAGCTCAGAAAGAACGGGGATTATGTACAACCCTGTATCCTGTGAGTGAGGTCGCCAGGAACCAGACCGGTCGGTTCAAATCTTCCAAGCAGCAAGCGAGCTCAGTAGAGGAATCTGAAGGCAGTAAGCGAACTAGGCAGGGAAAGGTCGAACCCGAGCTCAGCATTTGCCGCGACCCCGGGCTCGGCATTCGCCGAGCCAGGCCCAGGTTTCATTGAGATGAGCTCGACTAATGGAGGCCGATCGAAGGGAGAGCACAGTAGCCAGCTCGCACTCACCCTATGGAGCTCGGCAGACAGCAGGCGAGCAGGATCTTCAGAGGTGGCCGAGCTCGCCCAAGTCTATGAGGTACTTTTTACTGTTTTGCCCCCGCTGGCCTGCCTATAGCCTTTCAAAACAGTGGAGTTACGCTATTGGCAGGCTAACCTGGACTGCACATAGCCGTTCAGGACAACGGGAGTTGGCTATTTGCAGGCTGTTTTCAGAAATATATAAATAGGAACCAAGGGGTACCTCAGAAAGCAGGCTTCATGTGCTTTCTTGCTCCGTCTCTCAAGCGCTTTCTGAGGATACCTTAGCTCGGCCTCTGGCTAAGGAGGGGAAGCGCTCTAAGATCTTCCGGGTGTGTGGTGGGTCCTCCCCGACGAGCCCTTGGGTCAGTTTTTCCTTGTTTCCCTTGTTGTTTTGCTTGTAGGAGCAAAGTAGGTGCGCGATCACTCCTTCCCCAAGGGTGAACTCCACAGGAGACCGAATTTCAGTTTCAACACATGCCAAGTAAGACATGAAAAAAAATGGAGGTGGGTTTATATTTTTTCAAAGAAAACTAGATTTTAATAAAAAGGTTTTGAGAGCAACCTTTTTAAAATGAACGTTTCTATGTTTCTAAAAGCATGAAGTGGAATAATTGAAATCCATGATTGTTATTTTCTACCATAAAATACGAGCTTCTATTTATAAAAATTAGAAGCGGTGGTGAAAAATAGGTTCTCTATTATAAGGAAAGACATAAAAAATTCTTTAAAACTTAAACTCAGACACTTAAATCTATCAAACTTTAATTAATAAATGAATAGTAAACAAAAAAATAAGTAAAATTCGCATATAAATTAACTCGAAACTTGATTTTTGGAAAGCAAAAAGGGTTAAGATATGACATATTCGATTTTATTTGTTTCATAATAAAGGATTTTTTTTATTTTAGGGTTTTTATCTTCTATTTTTTGTGTTTCGAGTATTGTCTTTTTTTTATTTTTTATTTTTTATTTTGTTTAAGTTATTTACAGGAATGAGGGAAATAAAGAGGTGTTATTTGTAAAGAAAAGAAGGAAAAAATAGGAAAGAGAATATTTACAAAAAATAATTACAAAGTAAAAAATTTTGGGATTTTTGTGTTATAATTTTTTTTGAGGTTTTGATTATAAAAACATGAAAAAAAAATTTTGAAGTTTTTTTTATATTTGCAGTTTTTTGAAGTTTTAAAATTTTTGCAACTTTTTTGGTTTTTTTGACTTGGTGCAGAAAATAAAAGGCCAGAAAATAAAAGAACAAAAAATAAGAAACGCACCCCCATACTTAAGTCCAACATTGTCCCTAATGTTGCACTCTAAGTATGCGGAACGATAATATACAAAATAAAATATGCACAAAAATAAAAAGAGAGGGTAGAAGCTTCCCTAAAACGAGTTCGTGGAGGCCTGGGTTGAAACACTGCATTATTTAGAAGAAAAGAAAGAAGCAAAAAGATAACAGAAAAGAGAAAAAGACAAATTCAGCCAAAAGGTTGTGGGTGGTACGGGGGGCATGTGTGTGTGACTTGAAGCTAACGTCTTAGCTTTTGAGCGTGTACAGAAATGCGATCTCTAACGTGCACAATAGTGAAGTGCGCCGAAGCGAAAAAAATAGCTATATAAGCTTTAATAATAGATATTTATTTTATAGTGTTTATTATTTTTTTGTTTTTTTAATAGAAAGAAAACAAGTTAAAACAAAATATATATACGGAATTTTCTTGTGGTTTTTTTTAGTGGAGAAAAAAAAGATTTTTTTAACGATAGATTTTTAATAACAAATTATATTATTTTTGATGCTTTTTTTAAATAAATTTTTAAAAGTAAATTTATTTATTTTTTTGTTGGTTTTTATGTTGGTTTTTTAGTTTTTTTTGGTTTTGGTGTTTTGAAGGTTTTTAGATTTTTTTTGGTTTTGTATTTTTTAGATTTTTGTGTGGTTTTTAGTTTTTTGGAGTTTTTAGATTTTTAGAGTTTTTAGTTTTATAGTTTTTAGGGTTTTGGATTTTTAGTTTTTTGTTTTTTGTTTTTTTTTTTTTTGTTTTTTAGTTTTTTTAAAAGTAGTTATTATTATTATTAGTATTAGTATTTTTGGTTGACCATTTTTTAAAAAATTTTGTGATATATATAAAAATAGGTAAAATTAATAGATCTCCAGAGTTCAAAATAATGACACGAAATTTCCCCGGCAACGACGCCAAAAACTTGATGCGAGTTAAAACTCAAAAAAATTATTAAGACCCTGCGGCTCCCCGGGCGGCTTATTTATAAAAGCGGATTTGGTTTTATTTAGAAAATGGGGCGCGCGGATTTATTATTTGGATATAAAACAGATGAGATCGAGTTTTAACGAAAGGAGGCAAGTGCACCTATCGTGTGTAGTACAGGATATTCCGCTGTGGAATATCGAGATCGTATTGTTCTCGGGGTCGGGTTGATTATTTCTACTCTTCCCTGGAGGAGACTATTATTTTACCGATAATTTTATCTTGTCAGGATAATTTTTTATATATAAAAAGCAGAAAATAAAAGCATTAAAAGATGGAGCCGATGAAGATCTTAGCGCAACCGCATCAAATAAAATTTGAACTAAAATAAACTTTTAATAAAAAGAGATCCTAAGTTTCAAATTAATTAAGGCGGAGACTTGGCCGTGGAGGTTCCACTAAAATGAGCTCACCTAGCTATAGGGATATCGCTCACCTGAACGCTAAGACTATTCGACCGAACGTTAGTCCGACGAAGGATTCCTCTTAACGCTCGCATTACGCTAAGAACCCTGCTATATGGTGGGGAACTCAATCCGGTAGAGTTTGCGTGCCTCCTCTCTCGAGGGTTAGTGCGGAACTCCCTTTACCAAGAGGTGATCGGTCCATACGCACGGCCTCTCGGCTAGCTAGCGTTTAGCCGCTCATCGGAATGGGGACGGCTTGTGGTGAAAGCGATAAAAAGAAAGTAGAAAATAAAGCAGGAAAGAAAGCGGTAAAAGAAAGCAGTAAATGAAAGCTGTAAAGAAAAGCAGTAAATTGCAAGTCCCGGCTCAAACGAGTGGGCGGGAGAAGAAAGCAATAAAAGACAAGTCCCGGCTCAAATGAGTGGGCGGGAGAAGAAAGCAGTAAAAGACAAGTCCTACTCAAATGAGTACGACTGAAATGAAAGCGATCCATACTCAAACGAGTAGAAGAAAATAAATGTGCACACTCACACACTCTACTGAAAGTAAAACACACGCACACACTCGACATGAAATGAAATACACACACACACTGCAAAAAGTAAAACACACACGTACAAGTCCAACTCAAACGAGTAGGCGGGAAATTAAAGTTTGTCCTACTCAAACGAGTGGGAGAAAATAAATGCACTCACTCTATAGAAAGTAAAACGCACACACATGACATAATTGAAAATACACTGTGTCACTTAACTCTTAACGAGTAGAAGGAAATAAATGCGCACACGCACACACTCTACATTAATTGAAAGAAAGCTATGAAAATTAACTCATACACGCATGCACAAGTACAAAAAATACGAAAAACTAAATTACTGAAAAATTAAAATAACTACATTTCTACCGCTAGAATGCGGTAGAAATGCATAAAAAGTGAAAATAAAAATTAAACGAGCAAAATGTTTTGGAAAATTAAAACAAAAATCGAAGTGCTCGGAAAATTAAAACGATTACGTTTTCATTCTTATAATTTTATAGAAACGCATAAAAAGTGGAAATAAAACTAAAAGATAACGAAAAGTTTTACGATCTTAAAAAGGCTAAGTTATAGAAAATTAAAAACCACCTTTTAAAACATTTTATAAACCCATAGGAATGAAAACAAAGTAAAAATAATAAACTAAACCTAAACAAGTACGGTCTATGAAAATAATATTTCGATTACGACGGCTAGAAAATTGATAAATTTCTAAGTTAAACTAGTTACCAAAGCTAAAGAAAAACATAAAAAGCACAAAAGGAGGAATGAAAAATTATTTAAGGTAGGGTGCTTTGGCAGATTTTCATACAACATAGATGAGAAAAGAAAAATTTCTATTAAGTAAAAAAGGGTTACAATGAAGTAAAAACAAATACATAAAAAGGGGGGAAGAGAAAATTCCCTTACATTGCATAAACAGCCCCCAAGAACAGCCCTAATCTAAGCAAAGTGGTCCAAAAAAAGGGAACAGCAGCTCTTACAGAACACTGGAATTTATAGGAAAAAAATACAAAGTACACGCCCTCCGACATGGGCGTGTCGGGGGGCGTGTCACTACTATTCATGAGGTGATTGACGATTTGACGGCAAAGTTGACTTCGTGGCTGTATACGAGGATGTCACGCCACTAGTCATGGGAGTGACGATGGGCATGTTGGGGAGGTGGATCTGGGTGCGGGTCGCGTCGAAAAGTCGCGGGTGCAGTCTTGTCGGGCCAGGTGGAGGAGTCACGCCCTCGGTCATGGGCGTGTCGCTGGGCGTGTCGGGTCGGGTCGACGAACGTTGAGCGCAATTTCGTAGATGGCGTGACACGGCTCTGGTCACGGGGCGTGTCCAATGACACGGGCGTGTCCTTGGGCGGGTCGAACTTTTTCTTCACTTTGCGGCTGATTTCACGGGATTTGATGTATCACGCCCTGGTCACGGGCATGGCCCAAAGTACACAGGCGTGTACTAGCAATTTTTGACAAATTTTTGAAAATTTATGAAAAATAAAATAAACTAAGCTAGCAAAATATATACAATAAAAGGAGCAATTTATTAAACAAAATTAAGTAAAAAACAACGAAAATAAATGAAAACGACGTAATTAATGTACATAAAAATATGTATATTTACAACTCATCATTGAACTAGAAGTTCTGTCTTTACAATACTTTCAGAAACTATTTGATTCTCATCCTTTATATCTGCAAGTATGATGTCATCCAGGTTTGGTAAAGGACTGTCATCCATTTTGTTGGTAGGAGGGGAAAGAGCTTTTTGCTCTACAGTAGAGACTTGTTCAAGAACATTCTCAGTCACATGTTCTTCTGAGATCACTGGTGCTGCAAAACTTGTCTTTAGTTGATTAACAACTTCAGGGTTTATTGATGAAGTATAGCAAACTATAGCCATAGATTGCTCTGGGCAGACTTCTGGAAGAAAATTCAAATAAAATTTATCAAAAGAATTTAACAAATTGAATATATCTACTGTGGGAGTGACAAGGCAATCACCAACAGTCAAAATTTCTGGAAAGTCAACTTGTTCATCTGTACAAAGCATATCAGAATCAACTGATGTATCAAATTCTGTAATCATATTTACATTTGCATCTGCATCTGCTAGCTCATCTAATTGCAAAACTGATGCTGCTTCTGCTACTGTTGGAGGAGATGAGACTGGAGCTTCTTCACTGGATATCTCCCCCTGCCTGGTTTCAGAGGGTCCTGAAGCTAGGCCCCCAGAAGAAGGGACAATGGGGGAAGCAGAAATGAGGGCAGATAAGGATGAAATAGAATCAGCAAGAGGTTTAATGGCCTCTACTATAAGCTTTGAAAGAAGGGGAGTGATGAGTTCCAGAAGGGAGGGAAGGGAAGGGGAATCCATTTGCATAAACTCAGAGGGTGTATGAGTTGATACAGAAGGATGGAGGATGGATGATGAAGGGAAAGTAGTGGTGTCTGTCATGGGATCATCATGAGGTGATGGAGTATTGATGGGAGATGATAGCAGATCAAAGGATGGAATGGATGAGAGGTTATTGAGGGGGATATCAGCTCGATGACGAGGAACTGGGGATTGGGGTGGAAGGTTAGGGGATTGGTGTGGTATGGTATGCTCTGGAGATTGAACTGGAGTTGGTTGATATTCAGGAGATTGAATTGGTGGTGTTGGAGTAAGAGCAGGAGATGAGGATAGTTGTTGGAGGGTTGATGAAGGAATTGAAATTTGTGGAGGTGTAGGTTGTTGAGATGGAGGTGTTGGAATCTGGGTGGATGGAATTCTGATGGAGGGGACAACTTCTGGGGATGGGGGATCAGCTGTTACAGCTCTTGTATCCTCAGATGCTCTGGGAGAGGTTGAAGCCTTGGATGGCTTTGGGATTGTCCTCTCCCACTTTCCAAACAAGGCACATGTTAGCCTTTTGGAAGCATTAATTAAGATGGTCTGAGAGACCCGGGATTCAGCAGCTTTTTCCTCTAGAAAAATCCCAAAAATTCTTCCAAAGCAAACTTCCTTCTTACTATTCTTCTTCTTTATCAGGTCAAGCAGAATCCTTGCCCAATTCACTGGTTTCTTATTCACAACAACACACATTACCAGAAATTGTTGTCTGGTAATATAATCATGGGCCATATGCTTTCCTAGCAATACTTTGCCCACCACATCGACTAAAAACTTATATTCATAAGACAAATTTTTCTTTAATAACTTGTTAGGGTTCTCTCTAATATGACCCATTTTATTCAACATATCATCACACTCAGAACTATCAATCTCTAAATCCTCTTCACCATTTATCAAAGCAAAAAATTTCAGTTAAGACTGCGGGGGTTAAAGAAATCTGGTTACCAGATATTGTGTCTGTCATCGTGTCGGCATCTAGAGTAGAGGAGGTGAACACCCATTCTCTGATTTCAGTAGCAGCTACCTTTATCTCGGTTGTCATGAAGTTCTTCAACTATTGTTCCTCAAATAAATTCAGTATGTCAAGGAAACTTTGATCAGAATGTTGAAATGATTCGAAGTCTATATCGAATCTCATGTCGAATTTCATTACCACAAGAGAGCTCGCTGGAATCGTCATTGATCGCCTGCAAAAGGAAATAGAAAGATCAAGTGCAAGGGGAGCAGAAAGCGTGGGATAGAGCTCGAAGAAAACCTAGTTATATGGTTTTCAGAATATGAAGTGGCAGACTCCGTACTGCTAAATAAATAAAATTCTTCGATCTGAGCTCGACGAAATATTTTATTGACAAAAGAGTTCGTTGATCTCAGTATGAAGAAGGGAAAGTTTTCGTTGTTCTCAGGTCAACGAAAATTTTCTGAAGCAGTATCGTCGATCTCCGTTCGACGAATAAAACTTCACACACAGAGAGTTCATCGATCTCAGGTCGACTAATTTTCTCAAAAACTTTTCTCAGTTCATCGATCTCCGTTCGACGAATTGTGGCAAATTTTTCAACCACAGACAAAAAGTTAAATTAATGCTTCTCCATTTATCATACCTAGCTGATTCATAAAGAATAGATGTTTCTTTTCATCCAAATGTTTGGTGAAGATGTCTGCCTTTTGTAAATTAGTAGAGATAAAGGTAAGATTAATTTTCTTTTTGTCTACACACTCTCTAATGAAATGATGTCTTACATCTATATGCTTAGTTCTACTATGATGCACTAGATTATGTGCAATAGAAATTGCACTGGTATAATGACAAAGTAGAGTTGAATTATTTAAGTTGACACCATAATCTAGGAGTTGGTTCTGAATTCACAGCATCTGTGAACAACAACTGCCAGCTGATGTATGCTCAGCTTCTGCTGTTGATATAGACACAGATGTTTGCTTCTTGCAAAACCAAGACACTAGCCTACCACTATGGAACTGATATGTTCCTGATTTTCTCTCTCTATCCACTCTACATCCAGCAAAGTCAGCATCAGAGTATCCAGTTAACTCAAATTCTGACTCAGTTGGATACCAGAGTCCTAAATTAAGGCAACTCTTTATATATCTCAAAATCCTTTTTAAGAAAATAAGATGAGATTCTTTAGGGTTCACCTGGAACCTAGCACAAAGACATTTAGCAAACATAATGTATGGTCTACTTGTTGTAATATATAATAGGGACCCAACAATGGCCCTATATAATTTCTGATCTACAGGTTTCTCATGTTCATCAGAATCAATCACAGTATTTATAGTCATAGGTGTTTTCTTAGCTGAAGCATCAGCCATCCCAAACCTTTTTATCAGCTCCTTAACATACTTGGATTGGGATATGAAGATGTCATCAGGGGACTGCTTCACTTGGAGACCAAGGAAGTAGGAGAGCTCACCCATACTACTCATTTCAAACTTGGAATACATAAGGTTGGAGAACCTTTTGCATAGTTTGGAGTCGGTAGAACCAAATATAATGTCAACTACATATATTTGTACTAACAAAATTTTATCATGATGATACTTGATAAATAAAGTCATATCTACTATGCCTCTAGAAAAGTTATGCTCTAAGAGAAAGCTAGCTAAGGTTTCATACCAAGCTCTTGGAGCTTGCTTTAGACCATAGAGAGCCTTATGCAATTTGAAAACATAAGAGGGATGGGATGGAGAAATAAAACCCGGTGGTTGTTCGACATAGACCTCTTCTTTGAGTTCACCATTTAGGAATGCACTCTTGACATCCATTTGGTATACTGTGAACTTATTGTAGGCTGCATAAGCTAGAAATATCCTTAGCTTCTATCCATGCAACATGGGCAAATGTTTGGTCATAATCTATGCCTTCCTCTTGTGTATATCTTTGAACAACTAATCTTACCTTGTTCCTTGTAATGAGACCTTAAACATCTAGCTTGTTTCTAAATACCAATTTAGTTCCAATGACTGGGTAGTCTTTGAACTAAATCTCAAACTCTACATCTCTCAAACTGGTTGAGCTCCTCTTGTATTATCATGATCTAGTGTGGATCTTGCTCAGCATCTTTTATGGATTGGGGATCAGTTTGAGATATAAAGCGGGCATGCATCATGTTCTGGTAGAGTTGATGCCTTGTCTGCACACCTACTGATATGTCTCCAATCACTTAAGATATAGGGTGATCTCTAAGTGTGACTAATTCAGTAGGAGGAGTTGGTTGTGCAATAGCTTGGGGGATTAATTCCTCTTGTGGAATTATAGCTGTTGTTGGCTCTTCACTGAGTTCAGTGTCATCATCTTCACTATCTTCAGCAATATGTGGAGAAGGTTGTGTAACAGCCTCATTGGTGAGGGTCAATTCATCCAACTTCTCACACAGATGTGGTTCCTACAAGTTCTTACTGCTAGAAGGAATCTTCTCCTTGTAAAACATGTTAGTTTCATCAAAAGTAATATGAATAGACTCTTCCATTTTCATAGATGATTTATTATAAACCATATAAGTCTTGCTTACTTGGAAATATCCAAGAAAAATTTCTATTTCAGCCTTGGCTTCAAACTTTCTAATGTGTTTCTTGTTATTGTTATGAATGTAACAAATGCAATCAAAGACTCTAAAATTGAAAGTCCACCTAGTGTCAGCTATGTGCACCTATGGGGGGGGAATAGGTGACGTGTAGCGCTTTTGCGGAATTTACGAATGTACCTGCACAATAAAAATAAAAAGCACAGCACACAGAATACACAGGCAATTTATAGTGGTTCCCCGACTTGGGTACATCCACTTTCCCCCTTCGACCTATCTCCCAACAAGGGACGACTCGGTCTCTTCTCCAACAGGATTGAAATCCAATCCCTGCACTATCGGAAGGAACCCTTCCACACGTGAGAGTCAACACTCCCACAAATCGGGTTGCACCCAACCCTTACAACACGGAACAAAAGTTCCTTTACAACAAAAGTAAATATAGAATGTACACGAGATACAAACTTCGTTTGGAGACTACGGTGTTCCTCTTCGTTCGACGACGTGTTCGTGAAGTCAACGAAGAGTCTACAACCTTGGTCTCTCTTGGAGAGGATCTCCCCGGAACCGGCGGCGGCAACACGAGCGGCGGCTAGCTTCGGGATCGGCGGCGACGACGATGAGCGGCTGCTGAACTTGGAGATCCAAACTTCGTAGCGAAGCTAGCTTGGTCTTCCAACGGTCACACGAGGATCGGTCGTCTCGATCGATTCGGACGGGGAAGTTTTTCCCGATCAACAAATCGAGAGACAAGAGATCTCTGGATAGACACGTGAGACTCAAAGCTTTGCTAAGCTTCTGTCGCCGGAGATCGGGAAGAAAAGCGATCAGTAGCGGCGACGGACTAGCGCGAGCGGGACGGCGGCGGCGGAGAGGAATCGCGATTTTAGGGTTTGCTCTGCTCGGCTTCTTTCTGTCTTGGTATTCCGTTCAAAATACCCGTATATAAATACTGTAGATGCTTTCCAAAATGACCGTTGTGGGACCCACAAGCTGAATCCCTAAGTCCCGGTCCAGAATCTTAACAGCGGCAGAATCCGGTTCAGGAAGTTCCAGAAAAACGCCCAAGTCAAAATCGGTGAGAATCGAAAGTGATTCTCGCCGAGTCGCCGAGACTCAAAGGTGATTCTCGACGATTTGGCGAGAATCAAAGATGATTCTCGTCGAATTTGCCTTGGTTGCACGCACTGCTTTAGGCCAGGTCGAGACGGCGAGAATCAACCAGCGATTCTCGACGATTCGACGAGAATCACTTGGTGATTCTCGTCGATTCTTACTTAGAAGCAGAGGTGCTTGCTTAGAAGTGGCTGGGTCGAGTTCGGCGAGAATCAACTTCTGATTCTCGTCGAATCGGCGAGAATCACTTGGTGATTCTCGTCGATTTAAACTTAGACGAATTTTCGTCTTTCCACCTATGAGGTGCTCCTTGACCCATCCTTGCTCCTTGTCTGCTCCTGCATATTTACAGCCCTGTGCTTGAAAATAAGTGCACTCCAATAGAGAGAATACACGTAGGCCAACACACTGATCTGCTCAACGAGGGATTACGTCGTGCAGACCCGTGTATATTGACCTACTGCACCCTGACATTGGTGTGCACTTAGCGTGGAAAAACTGCAAGCACAACTAGAAAGATTTTATCAAATACATAGTCTATTGACCTTAGCTTGTCCAGGGGCTTCTTCAAATCAGCTACATTGTGGATACAATACCCAACAATCTCCCCCTATTTGAAGAAGCCTAAACCCTACAAGCTAAGGTGAATAGAGCAAATGGGAATGAAAACCATAAACTTAAAATTGAGTTGAGTGAGTTATCCCTTACCAATACCAATTTCTTGGGAGCAAGCTTGGAGCCACCTTAGCCTTAGCCGAGAGGGTAATCTCCCCCTTTTCGGCTTCTGCAAATCGGGGTCTGTAGCGTTTGGCCCTTTGCTCCCCCTCAGTTCTTGCATCTGTACTCACGCTGGAGTTCCTTGCTCCCCCTCAGATCATGCACGAGCCTGGAGCTTCGGTAGTCTTCATTCCTCATAATTGAGCATCCCCAATTCAGTCTTGAAAAGATTGAACTTGGCCTCGTCTAAGGGCTTTGTGAATATATCAGCAATCTGCTTGTCCGTGGGGACATAACAGAGAGAGATGTCCTTGTTTTCCACGTGCTCCCGAATGAAGTGGTAGCGCACTTGAATATGCTTCGTTCTGCTGTGCGATACAGGATTGTTGGCAATGGCAATTGCACTGGAGGAGTCGCAGTACATGGGTACTTCCTTGAACTGAAGGTCGTAGTCGGCTAACTGGTTTCTGATCCATAGAAGTTGTGCGCAACAGCTTCCTGCCGAGATGTACTCGGACTCTGCTGTGGAGGTTGCAACACAATTCTGTTTCTTGCTGTTCCATGAGATAAGCCTCCTGCCGAGGAATTGACATGTCCCGGAGGTGCTTTTTCTGTCATCCCTGCTCCCTGCAAAATCAGCATCTGAAAAGCCTATTAGCTCGACATCATTGTTTCTCGGGTACCACAAGCCAAGATTAGGAGTACCTTTAAGGTATCTTAGAATTCGCTTTGCAGCGACATAGTGAGATTCCTTAGTGTTCACCTGATATCGGGCACAGACACATGTGGAGAACATAATATCCGGTCTACTGGCAGTAAGGTAGAGCAGGGATCCAATGATGCTTCTGTATTTGGTTTCATCGAAAGGTTTACCTTTCTCATCCTTATCCAGAGACATGGTGGATCCCATTGGAGTCCTCATAGAGGTTGCACTCTCCATACCGAATTTCTTAAGGAGTTCATTTGTGAACTTCGTCTGAGAGATGAAGATTCCATCCTCAGACTGTTTCACTTGAAGTCCTAAGAAATACTTGAGCTCTCCCATACTGCTCATTTCAAACTTTCCTTGCATAAGTTTAGAAAACTTTTTGCAAAAATTGATGTCCGTTGAGCCGAATATTATGTCATCGACATAGATTTGCACCAGCAAAATCTTGCCTTTGACTTCCCTGAGAAACAATGTTTTATCTATTTTACCTCTGGAGAACTTGTTCTCAAGAAGAAAACTAGATAAAGTCTCATACCAAGCTCGTGGAGCTTGTTTCAACCCATATAAGGCCTTATTAAGAAAATAAACGTGATTGGGATAAGTAGGATCGACAAAACCTGGGGGTTGAGCGACGTATACTTCCTCTTTCAGGTCTCCATTCAGGAATGCCGATTTCACATCCATTTGATAGACTGTGAATCCTTTGTGTGAAGCATACGCCAGGAACAACCTGATTGTCTTGAGCCTTGCTACTGGTGCGAAGGTCTGGTCGAAGTCAATCCCTTCCTCCTGTCTGTAACCTTGAGCCACCAGCCTGGCCTTGTTCTTTACGATGACACCATGTTCATCCAGCTTGTTTTTGAAGATCCACTTCGTGCCAATCACATTCTGCTTGTATGGTCTGGGAACCAGAGTCCAAACATTGCAACGTTCGAATTGATGTAGTTCCTCTTGCATGGCCAGAATCCATGCCGCATCCTTGTTCGCCTCGTCGAACTTCCTTGGCTCTACCTGTGACAAGAAGCTAAGATGCAATACTTTGTTAATAGTACCTCTTCGAGTTCTGACACCGACACGAGGATCTCCGATGATCTGATCTCTAGGATGATCCCTCACGTGCCGGAGCTCAAGAAGTCTGGCGTCTGGAGCTTCGACTACTTCTTGGGCTTCTCCTTCTTCTAAGATATTTGTTCCATTTTGATCTTCAACAGTTTCAGATGACGTGGAGGTGGAAACTTTGACGTACTGAGGAGCGTCATCTTTAGCGGTCTCATCCAGACTCAGTTGTTCAAGTCGAGCACCTGCATCTTCAAGAATACTACTGGAAGAATTGCTGTTAAGCAAACTTCCTTCATCAAATACAACATTTATTGATTCTTCTACCACTAGGGTTTTCTTATTGAAGACCCTATATGCCCGACTATGGGAACTATAGCCCATGAATATGCCTTCGAAGCATTTTTCACCGAATTTAGTACGCGGGTACTTCCCATTATTTAGTACATAGCATCTGCAACCAAAAATCCTTAAGTAGGACATGGTTGGTTTCCTGCCTTTCAGTAGTTCGTAAGGCGTCTTACGATGATGCTTGTTGATCAATGCTCGGTTTTGTACATGACAAGCTGTATTGACAGCCTCTGCCCAGAAGTATTCCGGGAGAGAAGCGTCTTTCAACATTGTCGTGCAGGCTTCAATGAGAGTTCTATTTCTCCTCTCCACAACTCCATTTTGCTGAGGAGTGCGCGGGGAGGAAAACTCATGAAAGATACCTTGTTCTTCACAAAATTCTGTCATAGCACCAGATTCGAATTCTGTTCCATGGTCACTTCTGATTTTGACCACGGAGCAGTTAAATTCGTTCTGAACCTGCTTGACAAAATTAGTGAAGATGTCAAACGTATCTGACTTTCGTTTCAAAAAGAACACCCATGTAAAACGAGAATGATCATCAACTATCACTAGCGTATAGGACTTGCCTCCCAAGCTATGAACTTGCATTGGACCAAACAAGTCCATATGTAAAAGGTAAAGACATCGGGAAGAGTCTTTGTCTGCGATGCTCTTAAAGGTAGCCCGAGTCTGTTTGCCCATCTGGCATGCAGGACAGGGGCTATCTTTGATGCACTTGATACTGGGAGCATCCCTTACCAAGTTCTTAGAAAACAGCATACTAATTGTCTTGAAATTAATATGTGCCAATCTCTTGTGTCATTGTTCACAAAGAGATGCACTGCCTGTTGCCACAAGGCATACGGGGGTAGATGAATCTAAACTGAGAAAATCTAAACAGAAGATATTTCTGCTCCTAATGCCTGATAATACTGTTTCAGAAGAGGTACGTGAAATTATCAGACATTTATCCTTGCAGAACTTAACGTCATAACATTTATCACATAATTGACTTACACTGATCAGGTTATGGTTTAACCCTTCAACATAAGCCACGTCGGTGATAGAGATTATACCGTTGGAAATCATACCATAACCTCTGGTGACTCCTCGATCTGACCCTCCAAAGATGACTTTGGGTCCATTCTCGACTGGAGTGTAATCACGCAGCAGGCTTCTTGTCCCGGTCATATGCCGGGAGCATCCACTGTCCAAATACCAGATCGGCATTTTGGTGGCCTTTGGACATTCCTGCAAAACAAAATTAATTTGCCTTAGGAACCCAATCGAACTTGGGTCCTAGATTCCTGGTTAGCACACTCCCCCTCGGTTGGTTAACCCTACGAGTGGTCGGTCTCGCATTGCTAACATAGGGAGTCTCGTAATTCCTTGGATTAAACCAACAATCCACGGCAAAGTGACCGACTTTGCCACAGCACCAACAGTCGAATCTGTTGTACCTCTTCCTAGGCTCCTGCCTTACCCTGGGAACGGTGGGTACTGCTGGGGCCTTGGATCTAGAGGTGGAGGCCTCATGGTGACAACAGTCACATGACTTTGTCACCTTCTGTATAACAGGCTTGGCTTTTGGTGCCTGCTTTCCATTATGGCCGCTAGAGAACGGACCATAATTTCCTATGTGGATTTCCTCATAAGGTGCCTTGAAGGCACTCTCACCGAAGTTCCGGGGAAAGTTCCAACCGTCATACCGGCTCTTTGGCTTTCCAACCGAGGGCCGGAAATGATGCCCAAATGTTGACTCAAAGTCATGTTGGTTGCAAGGAAAGCCAGGCTTTCTGAACGCAACAGGACTAAGAGGAGCCTTACCCTTTTCATCAGCAGAGGCCTTCTTGGCGGCCTTATTCTTCCTATGGTTCTTGTTTCTCCTAGATGAAGAACCAGATACCCCTATATGCCCCAAGCCAGCTCCTTTGGCCTGAGCAGAGAAGGTATCAACGACTGGAAGAACTGTTTTTGGCATGGAGAAGCTCTTGACGATCTTCCTTTCTGCCGCAAGTAGTTCTTCCAACTTGTCGACTTCCTCCTGCTTTAGATCAAGGAGCTTCAAAGACTCTGAATGCTTTGAAGTCAGGTCAAGGTGTTCCTGTCGGAGAGAAATCAAGCTAGTGACCTCTTCCCTTAGGGATACACACTCACCCTTAAGGAATTTTACTTCCTTCTTCTCAGCCTTCAGTCTCTTTCGGCACTCATCGAAAGTGTTGAGCAGAAGCTCATACTTCTCGAGGAGCTCAGCTTCACGGGCCGAAGGGCCATCCTCAGGTTCATCATCCTGAGACTCAGGATCAGAGTCGGAGTCGGAGAGAGGGGTGTGAGCTTTTACCTTCCCAGTAAATGGGGGACATTCTCCATCTGAGTCGGAGCGACCCACCAGCCCGAAGTAGGCTTCCTCATCATCACTGGAGTCTGAGGAATCAGACTCACTTAGTGTCTTTGGCCTTCTGGCGATGTAGCTCCGCTCCTTCTTCTTATCTCTGGAGGATTTGAGCTCCTCTCCTTTCCCTTTTTCTCTTTTGCTTTGATAGCAGTCGGCCACGACGTGTCCTGGCTTATTGCATCCAAAGCAAATAATATCAGAAGAACGATGTTTGTTAGGTTTAGATGCATACCTGTCAGAAGAATAATTTTTCTTCTGATGCCTGGAGGAGGAGCTGTCTTTCTTTCTTTGATTCCTCATCTTGAGGAACTTCTTGAACTCTCGGGTGATGAGGGAGAAATCCTCCTCCGACAGCTCTGAGCCGGAGGAGCATGATTCAGAGTCCTCCTCCTCTTCCTTATTCCTCGCACGGTATGACATTGCACCCTTGCCCTTTCTGGAGTAACTGGCTTTTAGGACCACAGTCTTTTCTTTTGCAGCAGCCTTCTCTGCTTCTTCCTCTGCTTTCCTGGTGTTCAGCTGAAGCTCATAGGACATCAGCTTCCCAAACAGGATTTGTGGATCAGTTTCTGCTAGTCTGCCAAATTCTCTGATGGCGCAGATCTTTGTGTCTCATTCCTTAGTAAGGGACCTAAGGAATTTGTCATTGAGTTCACCATTGGTGAACACTCTTCCGTAGCCCTTGAGGGCGTTGACAATCTTTAGGAAGTTCTCGTAGGTGACTCCGATCTCTTCCTTAGGCCCTTGTCTGAAGGCCTCATACTTCTGGTTCAGGAGGGATCTCCGATCATCCCTCACTTCATCTGTGCCCTCCATTAGGATGATCAGGCACTGCCAGATCTCCTGTGTTGTCCTGCAGTTGCTGAAGTTTTGCATCATAGAGTCATCAACTGCGCTGACCAGGATGTTTCTTGCCTTCATGTCAAGGCCCACTAGCACCATCTCGTCCTTGTCCATTTCAGAAAGTGTCTTCGGCACTTTCTTGGTGGGATCAATGGTGGAGGCCTTAGTGGGGACATAAGGTCCCTCCAGCACGATCATGAACAGTCGAGGATCCACTGCTTCCATGTAGAACCTGATCCTTTCCTTCCAGATAGGAAAGTTGAGCCTGTTGCACACTGGGATCTTGCCGGAGTACTTGAGCCCGTCCATGGTAGATGTATGCCTCCTTGTTGACACTAGTGGCAGGATTCAACTCAAGGTGTTAACCTTTTTGATGAGTAACCTCTCTCTGATACCACTTGAAAGTCCACCTAGTGTCAGCTATGTGCACCTATGGGGGGGGGAATAGGTGACGTGTAGCGCTTTTGCGGAATTTACGAATGTACCTGCACAATAAAAATAAAAAGCACAGCACACAGAATACACAGGCAATTTATAGTGGTTCCCCGACTTGGGTACATCCACTTTCCCCCTTCGACCTATCTCCCAACAAGGGACGACTCGGTCTCTTCTCCAACAGGATTGAAATCCAATCCCTGCACTATCGGAAGGAACCCTTCCACACGTGAGAGTCAACACTCCCACAAATCGGGTTGCACCCAACCCTTACAACACGGAACAAAAGTTCCTTTACAACAAAAGTAAATATAGAATGTACACAAGATACAAACTTCGTTTGGAGACTACAGTGTTCCTCTTCGTTCGACGACGTGTTCGTGAAGTCAACGAAGAGTCTACAACCTTGGTCTCTCTTGGAGAGGATCTCCCCGGAACCGGCGGCGGCAACATGAGCGGCGGCTAGCTTCGGGATCGGCGGCGACGACGATGAGCGGCTGCTGAACTTGGAGATCCAAACTTCGTAGCAAAGCTAGCTTGGTCTTCCAACGGTCACACGAGGATCGGTCATCTCGATCGATTCGGACGGGGAAGTTTTTCCCGATCAACAAATCGAGAGACAAGAGATCTCTGGATAGACACGTGAGACTCAAAGCTTTGCTAAGCTTCTGTCACCGGAGATCGGGAAGAAAAGCGATCAGCAGCGGCGACGGACTAGCGCGAGCGGGACGGCGGCGGCGGAGAGGAATCGCGATTTTAGGGTTTGCTCTGCTCGGCTTCTTTCTGTCTTGGTATTCCGTTCAAAATACCCGTATATAAATACTGTAGATGCTTTCCAAAATGACCGTTGTGGGACCCACAAGCTGAATCCCTAAGTCCCGGTCCAGAATCTTAACAGCGGCAGAATCCGGTTCAGGAAGTTCCAGAAAAACGCCCAAGTCAAAATCGGTGAGAATCGAAAGTGATTCTCGCCGAGTCGCCGAGAATCAAAGGTGATTCTCGACGATTCGGCGAGAATCAAAGATGATTCTCGTCGAATTTGCCTTGGTTGCACGCACTGCTTTAGGCCAGGTCGAGACGGCGAGAATCAACCAGCGATTCTCGACGATTCGACGAGAATCACTAGTGATTCTCGCCGAATCGGCGAGAATCACTTGGTGATTCTCGTTGATTCTTACTTAGAAGCAGAGGTGCTTGCTTAGAAGTGGCTGGGTCGAGTTCGGCGAGAATCAACTTCTGATTCTCGTCGAATCGGCGAGAATCACAAGTGATTCTCGCCGAATCGGCGAGAATCACTTGGTGATTCTCGTCGATTTAAACTTAGACGAATTTTCGTCTTTCCACCTATGAGGTGCTCCTTGACCCATCCTTGCTCCTTGTCTGCTCCTGCATATTTACAGCCCTGTGCTTGAAAATAAGTGCACTCCAATAGAGAGAATACACGTAGGCCAACACACTGATCTGCTCAACGAGGGATTACGTCGTGCAGACCCGTGTATATTGACCTACTGCACCCTGACATTGGTGTGCACTTAGCGTGGAAAAACTGCAAGCACAACTAGAAAGATTTTATCAAATACATAGTCTATTGACCTTAGCTTGTCCAGGGGCTTCTTCAAATCAGGTACATTGTGGATACAATACCCAACAAAAATAGTCTATTTTAGGTTTCTTCCCTTTGAGTAGTTCATAGGGGGTCTTGCCCTTAAGTTTGTGTATCAAACTTCTATTCAGTACATAGTTTGATGTGCTCATAGCCTCTGCCCAAAAGGATAGGGGCAAGTGAGCATCTGCAAGTAATGTGCCTACAGCTTCAATCAATATTCTGTTTTTTCTTTCAGATACCCCATTTTATTGAGGAGTTCTAGGGGCAGAGAAACAATGCATGATACCTTCCTTCTCATAAAATTCTTGCATGGGAAGAGACTCAAACTCAGTACCATGATCATTTCTAATCAATGCAACTGGAGTAGAGTACTCAATCCTTATGCTCTTAAGAAAATCTGTAAGAACCTTGAAGTTATCTGACTTGTTTCTCAAGAAAAACACTCAAGTGAACCTTGAGAAGTCATTAACAATTACTAAGGTATAAGACTTCCCTCCTAGGCTCTGTACAATAATGGGTCCAAAGAGATACATGTGTAGCAAATACAGAATCCTAGGTGAATCACTTTTATTAAGTGACTTAAAGCTATTTTTAGTTTGCTTGCCTAACTGACAAGCCCTACAAAGGCTTTCCTTCTTGTAGGGGCAAGAAGGCAATCCTCTAACAAGGTTGTTCCTAGAGAGTTTAGCAATGTTTTTCAAGTTTACATGTCCTAATCTCTTATGTCAAAGATCATTAATATTACTAGTTTGGTTAAATAGGCATATTTCAGTTTTAGCTGACTTAAAATTAACTACATAGATATTTCCTACTCTAGTACTAGTTAATACTACTTGGTTATCTACAGAAGTAATAATACATGAGGTTTTATTAAAAGATACCTAAAATCTCTCATCATATAATTGACTTATGGATATCATGTTGTGCTTCAGTCCACTTACATAAGCAACCTTCCTGAAGGTGACTGCTCCAATTTTGACCTTTACATATCCTTCAGTCTGGCCACAATTGGAATCACCAAATATTACTTTGGGTCGTAACTTTGACTTATAGTTGATTAAGTTATCCTTGTTTCCAGTCATATGCTTTGAACAGCCACTATCCAGATACCACTGTTGCTCTGTGGTGGGATAGTCTTTCACCTATAATAAAACAGATTAGCCATTCTTGACCCAGGTTACCTTGGGTCCTTATTTATTTACATAATAAAAGTTGGAATTGTATGAGTATTCTGGTTGATTTTAATAACCTAAGGGATGGTATGTTCTTGGTGGAATTATCCATTGGGTGAATGGATTAACGTATTGTCCTGGTTGATTAAATGTTCTATAGGAATTAAAGTTTCTGTTATAATGAACTGGGTTCGATGAAATCTAGTAAGTTCGTCGAGCTGAGGTCGACGAATAGGGATGAGTTCGTCGAACCCCACTCAGAGAATGAAAGTATTCATTCTCTGGTCCCCAATATCGTCGATCTCAGGTCGACGAACCAGACTGGTTTCATCGATCGCAGTTCTGAGAATAATTATAATAAACGTTTGCGT
This sequence comes from Platanthera guangdongensis, assembly GCA_039583875.1. NCBI lineage: Eukaryota > Viridiplantae > Streptophyta > Magnoliopsida > Asparagales > Orchidaceae > Platanthera > Platanthera guangdongensis. The sequence continues at coordinate 141,659,720 of CM077163.1, read as the reverse complement.
TCTGAGTTTGTCGACTTGAGTTCGACGAACTCTACACATTTCGTCGATCTGAGTTCGACGAAATCTGCTGAACATTGTTATGGTTAAGATTTTTCTTATTCTTTCTCCTTTTCTTATTCTTTTATTTTAATTTTGTTTGCTTAACATTATTATCATTTATCTTTTCCTTGCCCTTTTCTGAAACATATTTTATTGGAGTTGTTAAAATATTCTTCTGAATCAGTGGGGGTTGGCTTGACAAAGCACCTAAGCCCAGCTTGTCATTAAGTCTGGCATTCACTATGCTTGTGATGTCCATCAGCTTGATACTTCTCCCATTTAGGGATTCTTCAAGTTGCCTAGCCTCAGTTAATTCTGTTTTTAATGTGATGATCTGTTCATTAGCTATCATTAATTCATCTTTTAATTTTATATTTTCAGAAAGCAAGTTTTCTTGTTCAGTCAATTTTTCTCTAAGTTGTTCAGTCACTTTTTCAGAATTAATTAAATCAATGCATAAAGATTTAAATTCAGTTCTAAAATTTTCTGAATTGAAATCAAAGGAAGACAGTACCTGATCCTCTTCAGATAGTGGTTCTTCAATGTTTGATTGCTCAGCTTCAGATAGGTTGCTTGACGCATCAATAGCCATCAAGCAAATCTCCTTTGTCTTAGCCTCTTCTTAATCTTCACTGGAGCTAGAAGATGAAGATTCATCTTCAGTTTCACTCCATGTTTCAGCCACAAAACATTTATCCTTAGTTTTATGCTTGTTGGAGGAGGGCTTGTTGTAGTGCTGTTTCCTGGGTTCCTTTTCTCTTCTTCTCACCTACTTTTGCTTCTTTGGACACTCTAATATAAAGTGTCTTGGCTTCCTGCAACCAAAACAAACAACTTCTTTAGTTGGGGTCTTGTCACACCTTGGCTTGTCATCTTGCCTAAATGACTTTCTTCTGAAATCATTCTTTGTCATCTTGTAAAATCTCTTGGCTAAGAGACTCAGAAGTTCTTCATTAGCTGTTAGAGCCTCTGATTCTTCGGATGCCTTGAATGTTATGCTTTGCTCCTTTCTTGCTGTTGAAGGAGTCTTCTGCTCTGCAGCTTCTCTTGTCTTTATTAGTTGTTCATAGGACTTGAGCTTTCCAAGAAGAGATTCAGTGGAAATCTCATTTAAACTTCTGGCCTCCTTGATTGGCAATATTCTGGAATCCCATGAGCTGGGGAAGCACATGAGGATTTTGTCATTAACTTCTGTGAGGGTGATGTCCTTGTCCAGAGTCTTCAGCTCATTGATGATTGAGCTTAGTCTGTTGTACATGTCACTCACAGACTCTGACTCATCTTTCTTAAAGTTCTCATATTGTGAGATGAGATTTGATCTATTGTCCTTTCTCTCATCTGTAGAACCAGCAACCATCTAGTTAAGAGAATCCCAGATAACTTTAGCTGATGTGCACTCTGCCACTTTTTGGAAGATGTCATCAGACATTGTTTGAGCGAAAATATTCATAGCCTTGGCATCAGCTATCTTGGCCTTATTTTGAGCATCTGTCCACTCAGGTGGTGGAATAGCATATGTACTGGAAGTAGCAGTAGATGTAGTCCCTAGAACTGGTGGTCCTGTCAAAATGGAATTAAAGATATCTTCATCAATAGAATTCATATATAGTTTAATTCGTGCCTTCCAGATAGCACACTTGTTCAGATTGTAAGCTGGAGGTCTGGTGCTTGCATAATCTTTGTTCTGTGCCATGATATAAAATAAATAAAAAAAACTAGGAAAAAGGAAAATCAGATCTAACAAGGATCTTTTGGTTCAAGTGTTAGCTTGTACAACCAAATGAACACCCCTCTGATACCAATTGAAAGAGTTGGTAAGCCTCTGATACTAATTGAAAGAATTGGTAAGCCTCTGATACCAATTGAAAGAAAGGGATAGACCTGATTTACTCTAGAGGGGGGTGAATAAAGTAATTAAAAACTTTTGATTGTTTTAGAATTTATCAGAGTAAAATATGTGATATCAATAGTAGTAACAGAAAAATGGAAACAGTCTAAGCTAATCTATCACAGCACAGCAAGAACAAAAGAAATGATCACACACACAGACAACACAAGAATTTTATAGTGGTTCCCCAAATTGGGTACATCCACTCTTCTACCACCCTGCTAGGAATCCACTATCAGTTTTTGATCAGTTGACTGCCACCACAAGATCTATTTACAGGGAGATCTCACAACCCTTTAGGCTTTTGATCAGGTGCCCAAAAACCAAGAATAAACTTTTGAAGGGAGTTAATAAACCCTTTTATAGGAGGTTGAGAGAGTTGATGGTGTCTTCTCTTTTCTCTATACAACAGAGAAGACTTGTGGATTTCTATTGTCAAAGCAACTTCTGAAATAATGAATGGTTCAGAAAGCTTGGAGCCTTGCTCAGGGTGTAGGTCTTCAGCCTTATCTTGAGGAGATCCAGGAACTTTCTGACTGATTTAAAGTTATTGTCCTTGAATATTCCTGGAGTAGAAGTAAAAGAAGATTCTTGATATTTGATGGTTGTTCTTCTTCAGCCTTCAGAAAGAACAAGGAGAAAACAGAAAGTTTTCAACACACAGAGAAGAAGCAGATATTCTTCTGTGTATTTCTGTATCTCTTCTCTGAATTCTCTTGTGTCACCACTGCTGGTCTGATGTCGAGTCTCTATATCTGAAAAGAGAAAATCTCTTTTATATTCTGCTGTCAAAATTCTCCTTTGAAATTTGAATTCCAAGCATTAATTGCTGATTAATCTGGAGAATGAAATGGCTGGAATATATCCTTTGATGAGTTTCCCCAACTGTCCCATTAAAATAAGCAAGTTATTAACCCTGATGAAGATCATAATTAATGCTGCCAATAATGGCTATATTCAGGAGAATATGAGCATTAATTACTCAGGAAATCATTACTAAATAATAAAATAAATAAGGACAGAAATAAGGAAGACTTCTAAGTCTGGCTCAGGACAGAATCCGTCGAGCTCTGAACAAAATTCGTCGACTGGAGTTTCAAGTTCGTCGAGCTGATAAATCTTGTTCGACGACCTGAGCTCAACGAATTACATTTTGAAAATGACTTGCCAAATCTTAGCTCCAAGTTCGTCGAGCAGAGAATCTGTCTTCGTCGAATTGAGTTCAGAGAAAATAAATTGGAAAGAATCTATTGAAGTTGAACTCCAGATTTCGTCGAGCAGAGAATCTGTCTGAAGGAAGAAATCGACGACCTGAACTCGAATATCATTGAGCTCAACTCAGAGAAATAACTCTGAGTTTGTTGATCTGTGATCGACGATCGTCGAGCTGAGTTTGAAGAATTTTGAACTCTGAATTCTTCTAATTCTGGGACTATTGAAGTCCTCTGTTGGCTGGTCCATGAAGGTTGAACCTAATGACTAGCCTAAACTCTAGGACTCATAGACTTGACACTGGTTATACAATGTGGGTCAAACTCATCCTAATTAGTGAACCTAGCCCAAATTCAAACTATGGATCCAACAATCTCCCCCTATTTTGGTGAGGTCACTAATACAAACAAAGAAAAACAATCACAAAGCAGAATAAAATATATCTGGCAGAAAATAAAACATCCAGCAGATATGTACACAGGTGCTTCATGATTAACACATAGAGTTCAGAAAATAAAAACTAAACAAAACAGTTATTTGTTCTTCTTTGGCTTCTCTTTGTCAGCTTTGTTAGATTTTTCAAAGGGCTGTCTGAATTTAATCTCTCTATTTGGATTCACAGCTTCTCTCTTTGACATTGTCATGTCAGATGCTCCAATTATGTTGTAAGAAGTGGCGCTTGGTACTACTGCTTTAGGATGCAGAATCATATAATCATCTACATTGAAAAACTTATTAGCTTTAGCATACCTCTTGAGCTCTTCTTTTCTGTAAGATGACATTGTGGAGTACTGAGATGGATCTTTTCCTTCTATTTTAGCTTTGTTCATCATAGAAATTCCAACTAGCTCTTGAAACCTGGCCATTTTAGCAGTGGTTTCCTATTTTGGATCTACAAAAAGAATTGGAGGGGATTCTGGCCTTTTAGGACTAGAGTCCTTTGAATAATTAGGAGAAGCCGAAGTACTTTTCTTATTTGTAGCAGGAGGAGGCTTGCTCTGAGAGGATTGTTGCTTACTACTGCCTTGCTGACTTAGCATGGAGTGTCTTTGATAAGTCTTGGTGACTGGAGCTAATCTATGAGTGACACTACCAGATGCCCCAGCTGATGGAGGAGGAGGGTCTTTCCTGAAGTACTTGGGAGCAGACATGTACCTTCTTCTCTTCTTCCTTTCTTTCTGCACATTCTTTGATAACCACATCCATTGTGGCATCCCAAGGTAAGGAGTAATCTTTTGTAGAATTTAGTAGGGAGTGTCATGTGTAAGATTTGGCTTGGGAGCAGCCTTTGGAATAATTTCCCTTTTCTTAGCAATCTTCCTCTTTGCTTTAGGATCATCAGATTCATCAGAATCTTCATCATCATTATCTTCATCAGAGGATTCTGGAGGGATGTTATACAGGTCATCAATCTCTTTCAGAAGTTCCTTAGAGATTTGTTTTTCAGTTTGAGGTTGAACTGGAAGTTCTGTCTTTACAATACTTTCAGAAACTGTTTGATTCTCTTCCTCTATATCTGCAAGTATGATGTCATCCAGGTTTGGTAAAGGACTGTCATCCATTTTGTAGGTAGGAGGGGAAAGAGCTTTTTGCTCTGGAGTAGAGACTTGTTCAAGAACATTCTCAGTCACATGTTCTTCTGAGATCACTGGTGCTGCAAAACTTGCCTTTAGTTTATTAACAACTTCAGGGCTTATTGGTGAAGTATAGCAAACTATAGCCATAGATTGCTCTAGGCAGACTTCTGGAAGAAAATTCAAATAAGCTGTATCAAAAGAATTTAACAAATTGAATATATCTAGTGTAGGATTGACAAGGCAATCACCAACAGTCAAAATTTCTAGAAAGTCAACTTGCTGATCTGTACAAAGCATTTCAGAATCAACTAATGTCTCAAATTCTGTAATCATATTTACATCTGCATCTGCATCTGCTAGCTCATCTAACAGCAAAACTGTTGCTGCTTCTGCTACTGCTGGAGGACAGGAGACTGGAGCTTCTTCACTGGATATCCCCCCTGCCTGGTTTCAGAGGGTCCTGAAGCCAGGCCCCTAGAAGAAGGGACAGTGGGGGCAGCATAAATGAGGACAGATAGGGATGAAATAGAATCAGCAAGAGGTTTAATGGCCTCTACTATAAGCTTTGAAAGAAGGGGAGTGATGAGTTCCAGAAGAGAGGGAAGGGAAGGGGAATCCATTTGCATAAACTCAGAGGGTGTCTAAGTTAATACAGAAGGATGGAGGATGGATGATGAAGGGAAAGTAATGGTGTCTGTCATGGGCTCATCATGAGGTGATGGAGTATTGATGGGAGATGATAGCAGATCAAAGGATGGAATGGATGAGAGGTTATTGATAGGAATATAAGCTAGATGATGAGGAAGTGGGGATAGGGGTAGAAGGTTAGGGGATTGGTGTGGTGTGGTATGCTTTGAAGATTGAACTGGTGTTGGTTGATGTTCAGGAGATTGAATTGGTGGTGTTGGAGTATAAGCTGTAGATGAGGATGGTTGTTGGAGGGTTGATGAAGGAATTGAAATTTGTGGAGGTGTAGGTTGTTGAGATGGAGGTGTTGGAATCTGGGTGGATGGAATTCTGATGGAGGGGACAACTTCTGGGGATGGGGGATCAGCTGTTACAGCTCTCTTATCCTCAGATGCTCTGGAAGAGGTTGAAGCCTTGGATGGATTTGGGATTGTCCTCTCCCACCTTCCAAACAAGACACATGTTAGCCTTTTGGAAGCATTAATGAAGATGGTCTAAGAGACCAGGGATTTAGCAGCTTTTTCCTGTAGAAAAATCTCAAGAATTCTTCCAAAGCAAACTTCCTTCTTACTATTCTTCTTCTTTATCAAGTCAAACAGAATCTTTGCTCAATTCACTGGTTTCTTATTCACAACAGCACACATTACCAGAAACTGTTGCTTGGTAATATAATCATGGGCAGTATGCTTTTCTAGCAATACTTTGCCCACCACATCGACTAAAAACTTATATTCAGAAGACAAATTTTTCTTTAATAACTTATTAGGGTGCTCTCCAATATGACCCAATTTATTCAACATATCATCAAACTCAGAACTATCAATCTCTAAATCTTTTTCACCATTTATCAAACCAAAAATTTCAGTTATGACTGCGGGGGTTAAAGAAATCTGGTTACCAGATATTGTTCCTGTCATCGTGTCGGCGCCTGGAGTTGAGGAGGTGAACACCCATTCTCTGATTTCAGTAGCAGCTATCTTTATCTCGGTTGTCATGAAGTTCTCCAACTATTGTTCCTCAAATAAATTCAGTATGTCTAGGAAAATTTGATCAGAATGTTGAAATGATTTGAAGTCTATATCGAATCACATGTCAAATTTTATTGCCGCAAGAGAGCTTGCTGGAATCGTCATTGATCACCTGCAAAAGGAAATAGAAAGATCAAGTGCAAGGGGAACAGAAAGAGCGGGATGGAGCTCTAAGAAAACCTAGTTATATGGTTTTTAGAATATGAAGCGGCAGACTCTATCCTGCGAAATAAATAAAATTCTTTTATCAGAGTTCGACGAAATATTTTATTGACAAAAGAGTTCGTCGATCTCAGTCTGAAGAAGGGAAAAGTTTTCGTCGTTCTCAGGTCGACGAAAATTTTTTGAAGCAGTATCATCGATCTCCGTTCGACGAATAAAACTTCACACACAGAGTTCGTTGATCTCAGGTCGACGAATTTTCTCAAGAATGTTTCTCAGTTCGTCGATCTCCATTCGACGAACTGTGGCAAATTCTTTGACCACAGACAGAAAGTTAAATTAATGCTCCTCCATTTATCATACCTAGCTGATTCATAAAGAACAGATGTTTCTTTTCATCTAAAGGTTTGGTGAAGATGTTTGCCTTTTGTAAATCAATAGAGACAAAGGTAAGATTAATTTTCTTTTTGTCTACACTCTCTCTAATGAAATGATGTCTTACATCTATATGCTTAGTTCTACTATGATGCACTAGATTCTGTGCAATAGAAATTGCACTAGTATTATCACAAAGTAGAGTTGAATTATTTAAGTTGACACCATAATCTAGGAGTTGGTTCTGAATCCACAACGTCTGTGAACAACAACTGCCAGTTTTTATATACTCAGCTTCTGTTGTTGAGGTAGACACATATGTTTGCTTCTTGCAAAACCAAGACACTAGCCTATCACCAAGGAACTGACATGTTCCTGATGTGCTCTTTTTGTCCACTGTACATCCAGTAAAGTTAGCATCAGAGTATCTAGTTAACTCAAATTCTGACTCAGTTGGATACCAAAGTCCTAAATTAGGGCAACTCTTTATATATCTCAAAATCCTTTTAAGAAAATAAGATGAGATTCTTTAGGGTTCACCTGGAACCTAGCATAAAGACATGTAGCAAACATAATGTCTGGTCTACTTGCTGTAAGATATAACAGGGACCCAACAATGGCCCTATATAATTTCTGATATATAGGTTTCTCATGTTCATTAGAATCAATCACAGCATTTTTAGCCATAGGTGTTTTCTTAGCTGAAGCATCAGCCATCCCAAACCTTTTTATCAGCTCCTTAGCATACTTGGATTGGGATATGAAGATGCCATCAGGGGACTGCTTCACTTGGAGACCAAGGAAGTAGGAGAGTTCACCCATGCTACTCATTTCAAACTTGGAATACATAAGGTTGGAGAACCTTTTGCATAGTTTGGAGTCTGTCGAACCAAATATAATGTCATCTACATATATTTGTACTAACAAAATTTTATCATGATGATGCTTGATAAATAAAGTCCTATCTACTATGCCTCTAGAAAAGTTATGCTCTAAGAGAAAGCTAGTTAAGTTTTCATACCAAGCTCTTGGAGCTTGCTTTAGACCATAGAGAGCCTTATGCAATTTGAAAACATAAGAGGATGGGATGGAGAAATAAAACCTGGTGGTTGTTCCACATAGACCTCTTCTTTGAGTTCACCATTTAGGAATGCACTCTTGACATCCATTCGGTATACTGTGAACTTCTTGTAGGCTGCATAAGCTAGAAATATCCTTATTGCTTCTATCCTTGCAACAGGGGCAAATGTTTGGTCATAATTTATGCCTTCCTCTTGTCTATATTCTTGAGAAACTAATCTTGCCTTGTTCCTTGTGATAAGACCTTGAGCATCTAGCTTGTTTCTAAATACTCATTCAGTTTCAATGACTGGGTAGTCTTTGGTTCTTGGAACTAAATCCCAAACTCTACATCTCTCAGTGTGGATCTTACTCAGCATCTTTTATGGATTGAGGCTTAGTTTGAGATATGAAGCAGACATGCATCATGTCCTGGTGGAGTTGATGCCTTGTCTGCGCACCCACTGATATGTCTACAATCACTTGAGATACAGAGTGATCTCTAAGTGTGACTAATTCAGTAGAAGGAGTTGGTTGTGCAACAGCTTGGGGAATTAATTCCTCTTATGGAATTATAGTTGTTGTTGGCTCTTCACTGAGTTCAGTGTCATCATTTTCATTATCTTCAGCAACATGTGGAGAAGGTTGTGTAACAGCCTCATTAGTGAGGGTCAATTCATCCAACTTCTCACACAGATGTCTACAAGTTCTCACTGGTAGAAGGAATCTTCTCCTTGTAAAACATGTTAGTTTCATCAAAAGAAATATGAATAGACTCTTCCGTTTTCATAGATGATTTATTATAAACCCTATAAGTCTTGCTTACTTGGGAATATCCAAGAAAATTTCTATTTCAACCTTGGCTTCAAACTTTCTAATGTGTTTCTTGTTGTTGTCATGAATGTAATAAATGCAACCAAAGACTCTAAAATAGTCTACTTTAGGTTTCTTCCCTTTGATTAGTTCATAGGGGGTCTTGCCCTTAATTTTGTGTATCAAACTTCTATTCAGTACATAGTTTATTGTGCTCACAGCCTCTACCCAAAAGGATAGGGGCAAGTGAGCATCTGCAAGTAATGTGTCTGCAGCTTTAATCAGTGTTTTGTTTTCCTTTCAGCTACCCCATTTTGTTGAGGAGTTCTAGGAGCAGAAAAATAATGTCTGATATCTTACTTCTCACAGAATTCTTGCATGGGAAGAGACTCAAACTCAGTACCATGATCACTTCTGATCAATACAACTGGAGTAGAGTACTTAATCCTTATGCTCTTAAGAAAATCTGCAAGAACCTTGAAGTTATCTGACTTGTTTCTCAAGAAGAACACTCAAGTGAACCATGAGAAGTCATCAACAATTACTAAGGTATAACACTTCCCTCCTAGGCTCTGTACAGCAATGGGTCTAAAGAGATCCATGTGTAGCAAATACAGAATCCTAGGTGAATCACTCTTATTAAGTGACTTAAAGCTATTTTTAGTTTGTTTGTCTAACTGACAAGCCCTGCAAAAGCTTTCTGTCTTGTAGGGGCAAGAAGGCAATCCTCTAAAAAGGTTGTCCCTAGAGAGTTTTGCAATGTTTTTCAAGTTTACATGTCCTAATCTCCTATGCCAAAGATCATTATTATTACTAGTTTGGTTAAATAGGCATATTTCAGTTTTAGTTGACTTAAAATTAACTACATAGATATTTCCTACTCTAGTACCAGTTAATACTACTTGGTTATCTATAGAAGTAATAATACAAGAGGTTTTATTAAAAGATACCTGAAATCTTTCATTACATAATTGACTTATGGATATCAGGTTGTGCTTCAGTCCACTTACATAAGCAACCTTCCTGAAGGTGACTGCTCCAATTTTGACCTTTCCATATCCTTCAGTCTGGCCACAATTGGAATCACCAAATATTACTTTCGGTCCTAGCTTTGACTTATAGTTGATTAAGTTGTCCTTATTTCCATTCATATGCTTTGAACAGCCACTATCCAGATACCACTATTGCTCTATGGTGGGATAGTCTTTCACCTACAATAAAACAGATTAGACATTCTTGACCAAGGTTACCTTGGGTCCTTATTTATTTACATAATTAAAGATGGAAATGTATGAGTATTCTCGTTGATTTTAATAACCTAAGGGATGGTATCTTCTTGGTGGAGTTATCCACTAGGTGAATGGATTAACATATTGTCCTGGCTGATTAAATGTTCTATAGGAATTAAAGTTTTTGTTATAATGAACTGGGTTCGACGAATTCTGGTAAGTTCGTCGAGCTGAGGTCGACGAGTGGGGATGAGTTCGTCGAACTCCGCTCAGAGAATGAAAGTATTCATTCTCTTGTCCCCAATATCGTCGATCTCGGGTCGATGAACCATACAGGTTTCATCGATCGTAGTTCTGAGAATAATTATAATAAAAGTTTGCGTTCTGAGTTCTTTGACTTGAGTTCGACGAACTGTACACATTTCGTCAATCTGAGTTCGACGAAATCTGCTAAACATTATTATGGTTAAGATTTTTCTTATTCTCTCTTTTTCTTATTCTTTTGTTTTAATTCTATTTGTTTAACATTATTATCATCTATCTTTTATTTGCCCTTTTCTGAAACAAATTTTATTGGAGTTGTTAAAATATTCTTCTGAATCAGTGGGGGTTGGCTTGATGAAGCACCTAAGCCCAGCTTGTCATTAAGTCTGGCATTCAATGTGTTTGTGATGTCCATCAGCTTGATACTTCTCCCATTTAGGGATTCTTCAAGTTGCCTAGCCTCAGTTAATTTAGTTTTTAATGTGATGATCTGTTCATTAGCTATGGTTAATTCATCTTTTAATTTGATATTTTCAGAAAGCAAGTTTTCTTGTTCAGTAAATTTTTCTCTAAGTTGTTTAGTCTCTTTTTCAGAATTAATTAAATCAATGCATAAAGATTTAAATTCAGTTCTAAAATTTTCTGAATTGAAATCAAAGGAAGATAGTACCTGATCCTCTTCAGATAGTGGTTCTTCACTGTCTGATTGCTCAGTTTCAGATAGGCTGCTTAATGCATCAATGGTCATCAAGCAAATCTCCTTTGCCTTAACCTCTTCTTCATATTCGCTGGAGCTAGAAAATGAAGATTCATCTTCAGTTTCACTCCATGTTTCAGCCATAAAACCTTTCTTCTTCCTTTTATGCTTACTGGAGGAGGGCTTGTTGTAGTGTTGTTTCCTGGGTTCCTTTTCTTTTCTTCTCTCCTTCTTTTGGTTCTCTGGACACTCTGATATAAAGTGTCCTGGCTTCCTGCAACCAAAACAAACAACTTCTTAAGTTGGGGTCTTATCATACCTTAGCTTGTCATTTTGCCTAGATGACTTTCTTCTGAAATCCTTCTTTGCCATCTTGTAAAATCTCTTGGCTAAGAGACTCAGAAGTTCTTCATTATCTGTTGTAGCCTCTGATTCTTCAGATGTCTTGAATGCTATGCTTTGCTCCTTTCTTGCTGCTGAAGGAGTCTTCTGCTCTGCAGATTCTCTTGTCTTTATTAGTTGTTCATAGGACTTGAGCTTTCCAAGAAGAGATTCAATGAAAATCTCATTTAAACTTCTGGCCTCCTTGATTGGGCATATTCTGGAATCTCATGAGCTGGGGAAGCATATGAGGATTTTGTCATTGACTTCTGTGAGGGTGATGTCCTTTTCCAGAGTCTTTAGCTCATTGATGATTGAGCTTAGTCTGTTGTACATGTCACTCACAGACTCTGACTCATCTTTCTTAAAGTTCTCATATTGTAAGATGAGATTTGATCTCCTGTCCTTTCTCTCATCTGCAGAACCAACAACCATCTGGTTAAGAGAATCCCAGATAGCTTTAGCTGATGTGCACTCTGCCACTTTTTGGAAGATGTCATCAGACATTGTTTGAGCCAAAATATCCATGGCCTTGGCATTAGCTATCTTGGCCTTCTTTTGAGCATATGTCCACTCAGGTGGTGGAATGGCATGTGTACTAGAAGTAGAAGTAGATGTAGTCCCTAGAACTGGTGGTCCTGTCAAAATGGAATTAAAGATATCTTCATCAATAGAATTCATATATAGTTTAATTCTTGCCTTCCAGATAGCAAACTTGTTCAGATTGCAAACTGGAGGTCTGGTACTTGCATAATATTTGTTATGTGCCATGATATAAAATAAACAGAAAAACTAGGAAAAAGGAAAATCATATCTAACAAGGATCTTTTGGTTCAAGTGTTATCCTGTACAACCAAATGAACACCCTTCTGATACCAATTGAAAGAATTAGTAAGCCTCTGAAACCAATTGAAAGAATTGGTAAGCCTTTGATACCAATTAAAAGAAAGGGGATAGACCTGATTTACTCTAGAGGGGGGTGAATAGAGTAATTAAAAACTTTTGATTGTTTTAGAATTTATCAGAGTAAAATAGGTGATATCAATAGTAATAACAAAAAAATGGAAACAGTCTAAGTTAATCTATCACAGTACAGCAAGAACAAAAGAAATGATCACACACAGACAACACAAGAATTTTATAGTGGTTCCCCAAACTGGGTACATCCACTCTTCTACCACTCTGGTAGGAATCCACTATCAAGTTTTTGATCAGGTGACTGCCACCACAAGATCTATTTATAGGGAGATCTCACAACCCTTTAGATTTTTGATCAGGTGCCCAAAAACCAGGAATAAACTTTTGAAGGGAGTTAATAAACTCTTTTACGGGAGGTTGAGAGAGTTGATGGTGTCTTCTCTTTTCTCTATACAACAAAGAAGACTTGTGGATTTCTGTTGTCAAAGCTCCTTCTGAAATAATGAATGGTTCAGAAATCTTGGAGCCTTGCTCAGGGTGTAGGTTCTCAGCCTTGTCTTGAGAAGATCCATGAACTTTCTGACTGATTTAAAGTTGTTGTCCTTGAATATTCCTGGAGTAGAAGTAGAAGAAGATTCTTGATATTTGATGGTTGTTCTTCTTCAGTCTTCAGAAAGAACATTATGAAAACAGAATGTTTTCAGCATACAGAGAAGAAGCAGATATTCTTTTGTATATTTTTGTATCTCTTCTCTGTATTCTCTTGTGTTACCACTAATGGTTTGATGTCGAGTTTCTATATCTCAAAAGAGAAAATCTCTTTTATATTCTGCTGTCAAAATTCTCCTTTGAAATTTGAATTCCAAGCATTAATTGCTGATTAATCTGGAGAATGAAACTGCTGGAATATATCCTTTAATGAGTTTCCCCAACTATCCTATTAAAATAAGCAAGTAATTAACCCTGATGAAGACCATAATTAATGCTGCCAATAATGGCTATATTTAGGAGAATATGAGCATTAATTACTCAGGAAATTGTTGCTAAATTATAAAAAAATAAGGACAAAAATAAGGAAAACTTCTAAGTCTGGCTCGGGATAGAATTCGTCGAGCTCTGAACAGAATTTGTCGACTGGAGTTCCAAGTTCGTCGAGCTGATAAATCCTGTTCGTCGACCTGGGCTCAGCGAACTGCATTCTGAAAATGACCTGCCAAATCTGCGCTCCAAGTTTGTCAAGCAGAGAATTAGTATTCGTCGACTTGAGTTCATAGAAAATAAACTGGAAAGAATCTTTTGAAGCTAAACTCCAAATTTCGTCGAGCAGAGAATCTGTCTGAAGGAAGAAATCGTCGACCTGAGTTCGAATATCCTCGAGCTCAACTTAGAGAAATAACTCTGAGTTCGTCGATCTGCAATCGACGATCGTCGAGCTGCGATCGACGATCGTCGAGCTAAGTTCGAAGAATTGCGAACTGATAATTTTGAACTCTGAATTCTTCTAAGTCTGGGTCTACTGAAGTCCTCTGCTGCCTGGTCCATGAAGGTTGAACCTAATGACTAGTCTAAACTCTAGGACTCATAGACTTGACCCTGGCTATACAATGTGGGTCAAACTCATCCTAATTAGTGAACCTATGCCAATTCCAAACTAGGGATCCAACAGGTTTCCTATGCAAAAGGAAGAGGACTTCACATGTCCGAGTAGAGAATTGTTACCCTTTGCGCTCTCTTCGTTGCTATGCCAAAGATCTAGACGGATGAACACGATCGCAACGATCTTACCTCCACAGATCCGAACTCGTCTTGTGAATCTGGGCTTCGGAACTCCAACGGTGGTGAGATCTCCTTCCTCTCCTTCCTTTTTCGCTCTCCCTTCTCTCTAACACTTAGAAAGAGAAGATTTAAGGGAAAAGTGAGATGAAAACCTACACTCGATTATAAACTCGTAGGGGTAGCCTCCAGCCTTCGGATCCCTTAATAAAACCAGTGAACGGTCACGATTCCATCTAGAGTTCAGTTTACGAGCGCTACCATCGCACGGTAAGAAGTTACCACCGTGCGGTACCTCAATCATTTATCTTCTTAAGGATGCCACCGCTCAAAACTCGAATCGGGTGTTGACACGTGGATGCGTCATCACTACTCTGCTACCGCTCCACGGTAAGGCTAACGCTGTGTGGTAGACAACCCGAGAACTTGGCCAAATAAATCTCCAAAGCTACCGCTAGCGCTAATACTACCGCCGCATGGTAGGCACTCAATGCCTAGCCGAAGTCGTTGAGAGCATTGAGTGTTATCGCCACGCGATAGTATACTACCGCCTTGTGATAGTAACTCAACGCTATAAAGCATTGAATGGTAGCGACATGCGCTAGCTTGCTACCGCCCCAAGTTAGGTTCCCGAGCCCTCAGACAATTTAATTCAAAGGCTAACATCAGCGTTAACCCTATCGCTGCGCGTTAGCTCCCAATTCTCCCTTTTTAGAATTTTTGGGGCGTTACAGAGCATGGCAAAGAATGTGGAGAACGTGGCGGATCGTGGTACTACCGCCCTGCGGTATTGATTTTGCTTAGCGTTTGTAGCAGTCGTGCACACCGTGCGCCAAAATTATGCTGATCGTGGCAGATCGTGGCATTATCGCTTTGCAGTAGTGAAATCGCCTGGCATTAGGGCTTGACACGCCTTTATTTTAGAAACCTATTGTCGTTAGTCTGTTGTATGTTTGTCGTCATTTGTTTTACCACCAGTGTTAGTTATTAAAACCCCGTGGTAGCTCTAAATCTAGAGCTTTTCTTCTTTACTCTGCATCACACTCATATGGGTATTGTACATATTGTTCTTGCACACTATAAACAAGCATGATCAAATACATTGTGAGATTTGTTATTTTCAAACCAAAAGATATGGAATGCATGCTCCAATAGGAGCAAGTGCTATAGATAATGCGGAACGAGGCTCGTGCTTCCCAGATGTTGGATTGTTGCGAGGCCAGGTTACTTGGGGAGGAATATCTCCTCCATTGCCAATTTGTTCCCGGGCCAGTGCTCAGAGCTGGTTGAGGAGGTATGTTTGTAATTGCATCTTGTTTTCTTTGTACTTGCATTATGTCAAGTTTATCTCCTAGTGGTTTATCTAGGAGGCCATAACGAACCGGACCTTGGGTGACTCGACATTCTGTCTCTGCGAGGAGGGAATGGTGAGACCTCCCTAGATGAAGGAAAGGTCGACCTCGACACCCTTACCAGCGAGGACCATGTTACCTCGCAACCAATCGAGGACCGTGTATTCTTTCTATTTTGACGAGGCAATTTCCTTTCAGAGGGAGTTTGTTTATTTATGAGTTAATGTCTAAGCCTAGTGCCGAATTCGCTTCGTCGCCGACCGGACTCCTTATCAGGATCGCAAGGGATCCAACGGTGACCACTACCATCATTATTCCTGTGATCATTGGCGAAGGCATGAAGAAATAAGACCAAGTTGACACTCTCCTCGTGTTGGGAGACAGCCCACAACATCTTTGCAGTAAAAAATCTTCTTGCATTCTTTATATTCTGACAAGGTGATTTCCCTTTCAGAGGGAGTCTGTTGATTTTTGAGTCTATGTAAAGGTCAAGTGTCGAATTCGCTTCGTCGTTGATCGTCTCACCAGCCAACGAGTTTTTTGTTGACCTGAACATATTATTCGACAAGTATAGAGCTCATTATCTTGCCCTCTTCAGCTCGAAATAAATACATTTGAAAGCATTGGCGACAAGCGAGCTCAACTGTCGTCTAATTGTAGAGGACGTTCGCCCATCTCTGGTGTACGAGTTATCCCCTCGGTTGGAGAGCGCCGAACGCAAAGTCTGGATGACCGACGTTGAGCATCTAGTGCAACAGCTACAAAATGAGGTCCATTAACTCTTCAAGAACATGAGACTTCCATGTGATGTGGTCACATTTAGTGGACAAAAGATCTCATCTGTCACCACACAGAGGGTATGAACAAGGCTCAGAAGGAGCTGCCCGCGAGGTCACTCGGTGGACAACATAGATCTCGCGTGATGAGCTTAACAATCCCTGTCGAGGAGCCCGAAGACCTCGCCTTCTTCTTTATCTCCCTTTTCAATACTCAAGTGTGTAATAACTTTATTTCGCTCGTCGAGAGCTTACTTTGATGCTTTTATCAATGAAATGCTGCTTGTTTTTCTATTCATTATTTTTTCGACTCGTCTTTATGCGAGCTTCGATAAATGATAATTATGTTTGTTTTGTCGCTTTTTTTAATAGAAAATGAGTGTTCTCGCTCATTTCATAAGGTCTCCTCACCTCATATAAAGTGTGCTTGTTGGGTCTCGTTCCTGTGATGTTCGACTTCTATAAATAGGGGCCCATTCGCTTTGTTCACGCATTTTCCCTATCTGAGGTTTAGCCCCTGACACCTTGGTGTGCGCAATCTACTTACTTTCGCCACTCAAAGATGGTTTCGCCCACCAAGCCTAAGTGTGGTAGGAGGCATGGGTCGTCGGCATTACGAAGCAAACTTTGTCGCTGCCGAGTTCCGAAGTAGCAAATGACTCTAGATGAGCTCTCCTAATTCAGACAGAATTATCTGTCAGAGGAGTTCTCAGCATGTTGATCCGAGCCCCACGAGCGTCTTAATACTTTCTTTGAGGATGAGCTCGTCGTACCGCTGGATGATTTTGAAATGGAACTTTGCCACCCCTTCTGGCTGGAGACCCAACTGATGCTGAATCATGACAGTCTCGTTCCCGCTCAGATCAACCCGAACAGGATTGCGATGATGGTCACACTTATGTGCTTCCTATGCGAGGTCGGGGTCATTTTTGACTTCGTTGTCTTCCGAAAGATCTTCCCTGTAAGGGAGAATTTTGTGAGGGTCACCTACTTCAGTGGCACCTCCATGAAGGTTAAGGAACTCCAAAACAAGATCCACCACTGGCATGATACGTTCATGATCGTGTGAAGTCCTTCTGGATCGGTGATCTTCCATCCAGTCAAAAGGGGCGACAACTATTACAAGTTGCCAAACATCCCTGATTGATCAAAGGATCTTATCTCTCGTTATGCCAACAAGAGTTGGACGTCATCCAACTACGGTGACGTGCCAACGAACTCGCCTATGTTGACGGAAAGACATGTGCGAGCTCACATGAAGAGAGCATCTCCTCTTTCATTTGGTGTCATGTATCCCTTGCTTATTTTTGTCCCTACTTTTTGCAGGTCTTTTGCCCTCCCAACTGGGGTGCAAATAGGCGTGGCCAAGCCCTCACACGGAAAGCACAATCCTCCCCCTCCCGATGTCGAGTGTATCAAAGTTCTGGAGTGTTGAAGTTGGTGACCGGGCGGTCTGGCGGTCTGGCTTGGCGGGTTGATGACCGTACGGTTTTGCAGTTACCCTTCAGCGGTTTGGTTTTTGTGTGTTGTTGTCTGAGGTCCAAGCGGTCTAGCGGTTTGTCTCTGGTGACTTGGAGACCGGGCGATCTAGCGGTCTCCCATGGCGATCTCTCTCTGCTAGTAGCCGAGCGGTTAGCCCTTCTGTCTAACCGCGCGCCTTGTGCGGTTTGTGTCTGTATAGTCCGCTTGTGTCCTGTAATTTTTTAGTCTCACATCTCTTATTTGTATTCTCTCTTCTCTCCTCCATTCTATATAAGGGAGGTCATACCTTTGTAATAGACACCTTTTTCGGATAATAAAGTTTCAGTTAAACCACTTCCGGTTTGTTTTTGTTCGTCTTTTACATGGTATCAGAGGACTCGATCTTCTCCTCCTGATCCTGTGCGCCTTCCCTGTCCGCGCGGCTTGCTTCGCCCGTTTGCGCCCTGTCCGCGCGGCTTCGTTCTCTCCTTGTCGTTGCCCTCTGTGTGTGCGACCTCTTTGTTACCTGTGCTAAGTCGCCGCACCCAACCGCTGCGACCTGTTGCCTTGTTTGGTCTTTGCTTCTGTTCGAGCAGACTATCTTCTAGTCGCTCGACTTCTATCCCTCTGCTTGAGTCTGCGGCTTGGTCGTGGCTTTCTGGCCGCTGGTGTCTGCCATCGTGACTGCTGCAGCTGTTCTTCTTCCTATCCGCGCAGCTTGTTTCCTCACCGCACGGCTTCCCGTTGTTTGCTCCTATGGCTCTTTCTGATGCTTCTACTGCCACCACGCCTGCCACCACCCCTGTCACCAATCCGGCTCCGCCTCTTCCACCTACTCCTTCCGGGAACCTTGGCATAGTTTCCAAGCTTGTCGGCTCCAACTCCCCGGATTGGAGCGTCTCTTTCACCTTTCTCCTACGCTCACAACGTAAATGCCACCATCTCATTGATGACCCTCCTCCTACCACTTCACCTCTCTTTGATGACTGGGATGCGAGTGACGCGCTTGTGCGTACTTGGCTCGCTAATAGCCTATCCGATGAGTGTCTTCCCGTCATCCATCATGATGAGACGGTCAAGGCCGTTTGGCTTCATCTTGTCACTCTGTACTCCAAGGGGGCTCAGACGTCCCGCATCTATACGTTGTATGCGGACCTCTTTGCTCGTCCTACCTTGTCTCGTGATGCTGCCTACCAATAGGTTCAGGCTCTTGGGGCTGAGATTCTTCAGAATCGCACTTTTTCTGCGGATTTGGCTCAACAACACAAGCACTTCCAAGAGCTTCTGGTTGTGTGTTATCTGCTACGGCTTCCTGATACTTATGACATGATCCGCCAGTAGATTTTGGGTGAGGCGGAATCTCCTACCTTAGATGCCACCGCTGCCCGCATCGTCGTTGTCACCTCTCTCCTTCAGCGCCCACTTCTGCCCGCTCCTCCTCCATCGGACAACTATGCTCATCAAACTCAGTGGAGTGGCTCTGGTAGCCGCAGTCACCAGTCTGGCGGACGTGCTTCTTCCCGCTACCTCTGCTCTCACTGTGGCCGCACCGGACATACTTCCGAACGCTGCTAGATGAAGCATCCCCATCTTCGACCCTCCGGTGACTCTTCTGCCTCCTCTTCCAAGCCGTCTACCTCCGTGGTCACATCCTCAGGTAGTGCCCACGTGGTGACTCAAGGTAAATGGCTTATCGACTCTGGTGCAACTAATCACATGACGGGCAATCCTCAGTGCTTCTCTCTACTCGAACAGCATGATTGGTTGCCCCCGGACCTCGTTGCAGACGGTTCTCCCTCCCCGGTTCATGGGTCGGGAGTGGTTCATGTTACTCCGTCCCTTCGGCTAGCGGACACTCTCTATGTGCCCAAGTTTCCGTGCAATTTATTGTCGGTTACCTCTTTATGCAAGCAGCTTCAGTGTTCTGTGACGTTTACTCCAACTTCTTGTTCTTTTCAGGATCCGAGCTCCCAACGGACGATTGCTACTGGGACTGAGAGCGGCGGCCTCTACTTCCTCGACAACGTTTTCGCCTCGTTTGCCTTCTCATCTTCTTGTCCGGATCTTCTCCAGTGGCATCTCCGCCTCGGTCATCCTCCACCACGGCTTCTACATCAGCTTCTGCCCCACCTCCCTACCTCCAGTACTCCTCTCAACTGCGAAGCTTGTCTTCTCGTCAAGCATCACCGTTCCTCCTTCCCGCCGAAGCAAGGTCGGGGCTCTACTCGTCCGTTTGATCTTGTCCACTCCGATGTCTGGGGACCTGCTCTGTAACAACCACATCCGTTCATATGGTATATCCTAGAAGGTCCGGCCAGGGCTCCACAGCATATATCACAAAACAGGCGGTGAAGGTACGGGATGATACCAGAGTAACGCAGCATACCTATCACAAAGCATTCTAGCGGAAGCCTATACTACAACTTGAACTCCTCTCTTGAATGTCCAACAAATAAAACACCATATTTTATAGCATATAGGAATGTCTTACAACATGTAGCCAGCATTGTCCTTATGGCCTTACAAGGCTTTCAAACAGTGGCCCCAACATTGGCACGCAGGCCGGCCACAATAAAAGAAAACACAATAAGCAGTTCCAAATAGCCTTCGAGGGCTAGCAGTAGCAGCAGCAACAACAGCAAGGACCTCAACCTTTATGCGTCCCGCTTGGCTCTCCAGCACCTGTACAGGGACAATCCACCCAACGGTGGAAAACAGAAGCAACAGTCAGCGTTCAGCTGACCCAATTATAACGACACCACCCCTTTTCTCGAGGCAGCGGTACTCTTCCCTGCAGGCATATCATATCACAAGCACGGCAATATATCTCATATATTGTGCTTTCATGCACACATGCCATCACAACCGTTCGCCACCCGGCCAAACGGTCCGTGCACTCAGGGCACATTCTTGGTGTTCTGGCAAAGCACTTGCCCACCTCCGTATCAGGGTCACAACCCAAAAATAATTCTCTTGAGCATTTACTCCATGGCGTGCAGCCGGAGTTCTAGTCTTACTACACCGGGATGGCCCGTAGCCCCCCATTGTGTCATGGCGCGCAGGCCTATGACTCTTGTTATGCGCTCCAATAGACCACACCTTCTGGTCCACGTCGGACAGACATAATGCAGGTCGGATCCTCCACCCCCCCCCCCCCCATTGCTCAAATCGCCTTGCCTTCACCGAGTACGGCGTACTCGCGGCTTAATCAAAGGCACGGGTCGGTCTCACCAATCCTGTTCTTGGCATTCAGTCTGGGTATTTCGCTACACCCATTCACAACATAGCGGGTCTTTCCTGGGCATACCAGTACTTCCTGTTACTCTCTTCACAGGTGGACACCGCAATATCACAAATGTCAGGGGTCTTTCCTGGGCACGCCAGTACTTCTTGTTACTTTCTTCACAGGTGGACACCCTACGACATCAAGCATCACAAAAGGCCTTTCCTGGTCACACCAGTACTTCATGTTACTCATTCACAGGTACGACCCAATAGCACAAGCATACACGGCTATTTTCCTGGACTACCGCTCCAGTACTTCCGGCTACTACCCTTCACAGGCATAACCCGTTGACTCCTTAAACTACACGTTTATCACGGAGTCTTCTCCGATTCGTATGCAACATCACCAATCCATACCAACCTGTCCAGATGGGCTTCACACAGCATGCATATTTCGTACTCCATTTCCGGATCTATATGCCAACAAAGGGGATTTCATGCATCCACCCAAAGACTCCCAAAATCAGCCACCTCTTGGTGGGGGAATCACAAACATATGCCAAAAGGAAGCCTTCACATGGCTAGGAAGAAAAGTCGTTACCCTTGAAGCCCTCTTTGGTGACATGAGCTCTAAGCTGGCTTGAACGACTCACAAGAGCTTTTCCTCTGCAACGCCGGCTTTGGATCTCTCGTCGGTAAACCGCAGCACTACTGGTGACCAGCCCCTTGCCTCCTCCTCCTTCTTCCTCTCCCTTTTTCTCACTAGAAATGAAGAAAGAGAAGACCAAATGAGAAAATGATATTGCTCTTCTCATTCACGGCCTTAAGGAAACAGGGAGGTCTCTCAGCCCTTGGATCCCAGTTGAAAGATCGGACGGCCACGATTTTTGCCAGAAAACCTGCTTTTTGCCTGACACGGCCTGTGACATGCCCGTGTCCCAGGCCGTGTGCCTCAAGCGGTGCTCCACCGACTTATCCAAACCAGTGATACGCCCATAGGACACGCCCGTGTCATGGGTCGTGTCACCCGACACGCCTTCAGACACGCCCGTGTCTGTGGCCGTGTTCATCAGGCTGAAAAAATCCCAAAATCGCTCGAGACTCACACGGCCTGTGACACGCCCGTGTCCCAGGCCGTGTGCCCATACACGGCACTTCGACACGCCCCAGCTCAAAATTCGTCAGGCTGAGTTCGTCGAACCAAAGGGACACGCTCTGTGACACGCCCGTGCCACAAGTCGTGTTCACCCACATCTCGACACTCGACGACCACATCTCGACACTCGACGATCGTCGAGCAATTTTCGTCGAACACACGACACGGCCTTGGACACGCCCGTGTACTTGGTCGTGTGCCTTCTCTCGACACATCGTCGAGCGAAAAACGTCGACTCCCAGGCCGATCGTCGACACGGGCTTGACACGCCCTGGGACACGCCCGTGTCCCAGGCCGTGTCACCCGAAAAGTTGCCTGCTGCTCAAAATTGGGTTGTTACAACCCTCCCCTCCTACAAAATTTTTCGTCCTCGAAATGCAGACACAGGAAGGCAACAAGCAATCAGTAACCAAAAAGTTATAACATTAAAAAGTTTTATGTTACAACACAATTCTCGTCACGAATTACAGAAACAGCTCGGGAAACTCATCTCGCATGGTTTGCTCTCGCTCCCATGTAAGTTCTTCACGGCCGCAGTTGTCCCACCGGACTTTCACCATGCCTACTGTCTTGTTTCGCAACTATTTCTCGGCACGATCCTCGATCTGAATGGGTCTAACTCTCGTTGTTAGCACATACTCCACCGGCACACGATCATCTGTGATCACTTAAGTTGGATCTTTAACGGCCTTCCGCAGCACCGAGATGTGAAATACATCATGTAATCCACCCAAGTCTGCCGACAGAGCTAGCCGATAAGCCGCTTCTCCGACGCGCTCAACCACTTCAAAAGGACCCAAATATCTTGGACTCAACTTTTTCAAGCGTCGAATCCGGGAGACACCTTTGAATGGCTTGATCTTCAAGTAGACCCAATCGCCAACCGCAAATTCCACGTTCCGGTGCTTGGCGTTGTAGTACTTAGCTTGTCGATCTTGAGCAATAAGTAGTATTTCTCGAATAATTCGTATGGTAGAATTTGCTTCATCAACCTCATTTGGTTTAAAAACTCGAGCTTCGCCCGCTTCTACCCAAGCCAAGGGGGTACGGCACTTCCTTCCATATAGAGCTTCATATGGTGCCATCTCAATGCTCGCTTGGTAGCTGTTATTATACGCAAACTCCACCATATAGAGATGATCTTCACATCTCTTTCTGAAGTCGAGGGCGCACATTCAGAGCATGTCCTCCATTATTCTGTTGGTACGTTCAGTTTGGCCATCCATTTGTGGATGAAAGGCCGTACTGAAAGTCAATTTCGTGTCCAACAGTCGGTGAACTAGCCTCCAATCATTTGACGTGAATCGCCCATCTCGATCACTTACGATGCTTCGAGGAACACCGTGAAGCCGTACAATCTGATCAACATATAACTTTGCCAAACTTTCGACGGAATCATCCCGCCTGTTCGGGAGAAAATGTGCCACTTTAGTTAGCCGGTCAACAATCACCCAAATGGAATCATTACCTCGCTGCGATCTCGGCAATCCGTGAACAAAATCCATGGAAATATCATCAAATTTTCACTCTGGGATCGGCAGCGACTTCAAATAACCGCCCGGCTTTTGGCATTCTGCCTTCACCATCGCACACGTTTGGCATTTGGCCACATAGAGGGCAACATCTTTCTTGAGCCCTGGCCACCAAAATAACTTGTTCATATCGTTGAACATCTTCGTGCTCCTGGGGTGAATAGAATACTTTGTATAATGTGCTTCATACATCAGTTCTTCCCTCAATTTACCCACATTCGGGACGCACAAACGGCCCTCTTTTCGCAAAAGACCGTCATTCCAGGAGAATTTCCCTTCTGGCCCTTCGTGAACATAGCGTAAGAGATCTTCATCCAACTCTGTTGCCCGTCGAACTCGGTCCGCAAGTTCACATTGCACCTCGGTCCAGTTCAAACATGCAGTGGCAGTGGAATTCTTGTCAACACAATATATCTCTAACACTTCTAATTCCTGGATAAGACGTTCATCATGCCTTTGTAACCAATTTGCTCTAGCCGGAACCCTCCGACTCAAGGCATCCGCGACAACATTCCCCTTCTCGGGCGTATAGTGAATTTCAAAAGTGTAGTCCCCAAGGAACTCCAACCACCTTCGTTGTCGCATATTCAAGTCTTCTGCTCCAATAGGTACTTTAGGCTCTTATGATATGTATAGATCTCCACCTTCACTCCATAAAGGTAGTGTCGCCACAACTTGAGTGCAAAAATCACCGCCGCTAATTCCAAGTCATGGACGGGATAATTTCGCTCGTGTAACTTCAGCTGGCGTGAGCCATAAGCAATCACCTTTCCATTTTGCAGAAGAACACAGCCTAAGCCGCTCCCGGAGGCATCACTATAAATCACAAATCCATCGGTCCCACTTGGCGAAGACAACACCGGTGCCGTGGTCAACCGAACCTTCAGCTCTTCAAAAGCTCGTGTGCACTTTGGCGTCCAAATGAACTTCTGATCTTTTCGCGTCAGCGTGGTTAGCGGCAAAGCAATCCGCGAGAAGTTTTCCACAAATCTTCTATAGTAGCTCGCAAGTCCAAGGAAACTCCTGACCTCGTACACGGAAGACAACATTGGCCACTCTTGTATGGCCCTTATCTTCAATGGATCCACTGCAATGCCCGCTCCACTCACCACATGGCCCAGAAAAGCCACCGACGATAGCCAAAACTCGCACTTCGAGAACTTGGCA
Source organism: Platanthera guangdongensis (assembly GCA_039583875.1). Taxonomy (NCBI): domain Eukaryota; kingdom Viridiplantae; phylum Streptophyta; class Magnoliopsida; order Asparagales; family Orchidaceae; genus Platanthera; species Platanthera guangdongensis. The sequence goes on along the minus strand of CM077163.1, from coordinate 141,634,949 downwards.
TAGAGCTGATTTTGCCTCAACGTATTCAACACCAACCGCAAGTGAGTCTCATGCTCAGCTTCTGACTTCGAGTACACCAGGATGTCATCAATGAACACGATCACAAACAGATCCAGGTACTCTCGGAACGTGCGGTGCATCAAATCCATAAACACCGAGGGCACATTGCACAGTCCAAATGGCATGATTGTCAACTCATAGTGCCTGTAACGCGTTCCAAATGCGGTTTTGGGAATGTCACCTTCCCGAATTCTCAACTGCTAATAACCAGATTTCATGTCCAACTTAGAATAGACTGTCTAGTCCACCAGCTGATCGAATAACTCATCAATCCGGGGTATTGGATATTTATTCTTCTCGGTCAGCTTATTCAATTCACGGTAATTAATACATAACCGCAACCCACCATCTTTCTTCTTTACAAAAAGCACAGGCGCGCTCCAAGGTGACATGCTTGGGCGTATATAACCTTGCTCCAGCAATTCTTATAATTGGACCTTCAACTCAGCCATCTCTTTTGGCGTGACGCGATATGGCGAGCGGGCCACAGGTTTCGCACCTGGCACCAACTCGATCGTGAAGTCAATCTCCCGCTGGGGTGATAGCCCAGGAAGATCCGTGGGAAACACATCTGTAAATTCCGCCACAATCGAAACCTCGCACACACTGGTCTTATGCTCAACAGCCTGAATCAGTGCGAAATAACATTCTGCACCCTTCCGAACAGCCTTGACTACCTGGAGTGCAAACATCAACGTCTCGCCCACTCCTCGCATACCCGCGAACTTTGTCTCCTGTTCGGTATTTTGGCCCAACGTGATCTCTTTGGACTGGCAATCAATCATGGTATGCTGCTCCACAAGCCAATCCATCCCAAAAATCACGTCGAATTCCGATATTGGCGAAACAGATGCAGTTAAACTGAAATCCCGACTTCCTATCTGGACCGCCACATCGCAAACTTGATCCGTAAGCATCCAACAACCATTCGGCAACACCACTCTGACGCTATCTGTCTTTGCACGACTAGGTATCCCAAGCTGCGCTATAAACTCACTAGACAGAAAAGAATGCGACGCACCCGTATCAAACAGTGCTCGCGCCAGCGTGTCCCGAATCATCACAAAGCCTGTGACGACGTCACTCTGCTTGATGGCCTCCTGCAGGCCAAGATTGTAGACCCGGGGTTGTGCCTGAGAGGCAGAGGAATCCACCACCGCCTTTCCTTTTTCCGCATAAGACGCTCTCACCTTCTTTTCACTTTTTGGCGGCATCCGACAATCTCGAGCAATATGCCCCACCCTGCCACAATTATATCTGATACGAGTATCCGGCTTTGAGGTAGCCCCCGACGTTGCTCCCATTGCAACTAATGAAGGAGCTTGTCCACTTATCTTGGACTTCTTGCCCCATTTCTTCTTATAAAATGGTTTCCCAGATCGGGGCACCTTCCACTCCGGTTGCATCACAGCCAAAGCTCTCTTCCCCTGCACCCTCTTCATATCCTTTTACAGCACGCTCGCAGTGTCAACCAACGCCTGGAAGCCTTGGTTCACAGAACTAGACACCAGGAACCTCAGCTCGTCCCTCAGTCCTTCATAGAACCGATTGGTCTTCTTCTGCTCATCAGCAAAAATAGAACCCGCATACCGCCCTAAGCGAGTAAACTCATTCAGGTATGCGTCAACACTGCCATCACCTTGGGTCGGCCTTTGGAATTCATTTTCCATGGATGTCCGTTGAGCCGTGGGAAGGTGCTTCGCTAGGAAGAGTCGGGAGAATTCTTCCATGGATATTTGTGTTAAGGGACGACCCGCCAAGTGATGCAACTCCATCTCATCCCACCATAATCTAGCTTCTCCTTCAAGCAGGAAGGTAGCTAACGTGACTTTCTGATGCTCCTCCGAACTAATCGTCGTCATGATGCGCTTGATGTGCGATAGCCAATCCTCAGCCTGCGTAGGAGTTCCCGCTCCCGAGAACGTAGGCGGATGGAAACTCATAAATCGTGTCAGCTGCTTCTCAGCCGCTCGAGGAGCCACATCCACTACAGATTCAGGCCTTGCCGCAACCTGTTCTGGCCTCACAGCCGGTTGCTCCTGCCCAAGTGGCCGGCCTTGGATCATAGTAAACAAAGCCTCAGCAACTAAACGCACATGCTCCGCAGACGGTGGAGGTGTAGGCACCGCGGCGAGTGCCGTACTTTCATCAGAACGCTGGGGCTCAGACTGCCCAGCTCCACTCCGTGTCACCTAAAGGGGGACAAGACACACACATTAGCGGCCTTACACAAGCAAACAACACAAAACAGGAACACGCAAGTTCCTCAAACACACAAAGTTGCATTCCTATCATGGACATTCAGGAGTTCACTCGTATACGTTGGTATGCACAAACACGTGCTCGCCACCCCACAAAAGAAGTCGACCACGACTTCGAGAGGGAAAGACCAAGACAGCTGATACCAAAAATGTAACAACCCCATCCGTTCATATGCTATATCCTAGAAGGTCCGGTCGGGGCCCCACAGCATATATCACAAAACAAGCGGTGAAGGTACGGGATGATACCAGAGTAACGCAGCACACCTATCACAAATCATTCTAGCGGAAGCCTATAATACAACTTGAACTCCTCTCTTGAATGTCCAACAAATAAAACACCATATTTTATAGCATATAGGAATGTCTTACAACATGTAACCAACATTGGCCTTATGGTCTTACAAGACTTTCAAACAGTGGCCCCAACATTGGCACACAGGCCGGCCATAATAAAAGAAAACACAATAATCAGTTCCAAATAGCCTTCGAGGGCTAGCAGTAGCAGCAGCAGCAACAGCAAGGACCTCAACCTTTATGCGTCCCGCTTGGCTCTCCAGCACGTGTACAAGGACAATCCACCCAACGGTGGCAAATAGAAGCAACGGTCAGCATTCAGCTGACCCAATTATAACGACCCCACCCCTTTTCTCGGGCCAGCAGTACTCTTTCCTGCAGGCATATCATATCACAAGCATGGCAATATATCTCATATAATGTACTTTCACGCACACATGCCATCACAACCATTCGCCACCCGGCCCAATGGTCCGTGCACTCAGGGCACATTCTTGGTGTTCTGGCAAAGCACTTGCCCACCTCCGTATCAGGGTCACAACCCAACGGTAATTCTCTTGAGCATTTACTCCATGGCGTGCAGCCGGAGTTCTAGTCTTACTACACCGGGATGGCCCGTAGCCCCCCATTGTGTCATGGCGCGCAGGCCTAAGACTCTTGCTATGCGCTCCAATAGACCACACCTTCTGGTCCACGTCGGACGGACATAACGCAGGTCGGATCCTCCACCCCCCCCCCCCCCCCCCCCCCGTTGCTCAAATCGCCTTGCCTTCACCGAGTACGGCGTACTCGCGGCTTAATCAAAGGCGCGGGTCGGTCTCACCAATCCTGTTCTTGGCATTCAGCCTGGGTATTTCGCTACACCCATTCACAACATAGCGGGTCTTTCCTGGGCATACCAGTACTTCCTGTTACTCTCTTCACAGATGGACACCCCAATATCACAAATGTCAGGGGTCTTTCCTGGGCACGCCAGTACTTCCTGTTACTCTCTTCACAGGTGGACACCCTACGACATCAAGCATCACAAAGGGCCTTTCCTGGTCACACCAGTACTTTCTGTTACGCATTCACAGGTATGACCCAATAGCACAAGCATACACGGCTATTTTCCTGGACTACCACTACAGTACTTCCTGCTACTACCCTTCACAGGCATAACCCGTTGACTCCTTAAACTACACGTTTATCACGGAGTCTTCTCCGATTCGTATGCAACATCACCAATCCAGACCAACCTGTCCAGATGGGCTTCACACAGCATGCCTATTCTGTACTTCATTTTCGGATCTATATGCCAACAAAGGGAATTTCATGCATCCACTCAAAGACTCCCAAAATCAGCCACCTCTTGGTGGGGGAATCACAAACATATGCCAAAAGGAAGCCTTCACATGGCTAGGAAGAAAAGTCGTTACCCTTGAAGCCCTGTTTGTTGCCATGAGCTCTAAGCTGGCTTGAACGACTCACAAGAGCTTTTCCTCCGCAACGCCGGCTTCGGATCTCTCGTCGGTAAACCGCAGCACTACCGGTGACCAGCCCCTTGCCTCCTCCTCCTTCTTCCTCTTCCTTTCTCTCACTAGAAATGAAGAAAGAGAATACCAAATGAGAAAATGAGATTGCTCTTCTCATTCACGGCCTTAAGGAAACAGGGAGGTCTCTCAGCCCTTAGATCCCAGCTGAAAGAACGGACGGCCACGATTTTTGCCAGAAAACCTGCTTTTTGCCTGACACGGCCTGTGACACGCCCGTGTCCCAGGCCGTGTGCCTCAAGCGGTGCTCAACCGACTTATCCAAACCAGTGACACGCCCATAGGACACGCCCGTGTCATGGGTCGTGTCACCCGACACACCTTCAGACACGCCCGTGTCTGTGGCCGTGTTCATCAGGCTGAAAAAATCTCAAAATCGCCCGAGACTCACACGGCCTGTGACATGCCCGTGTCCCAGGCAGTGTGCCCATACACGGCACTTTGACACGCCCCAGCTCAAAATTCGTCGGGCTGAGTTCGTCGAACCAAAGGGACACGCCCTTTGACACGCCCGTGCCACAGGCCGTGTTCACCCACATCTCGACACTCGACGACCACATCTCGACACTCGACGATCGTCGAGCAATTTTCGTCGAACACACGACACGGCCTTGGACACGCCCGTGTCCTTGGCCATGTGCCTTCTCTCGACACATCGTCGAGCGAAAAACATCGACTCCCAGGCCGATCGTCGACACGGGCTTGACACGCCCTGGGATACGCCCGTGTCCCAGGCCGTGTCACCTGAAAAGTTGCCTGCTGCTGCAAATTGGGCTGTTACATGCTCCTACCCTCACCATTGGTCGGGGTAGTTCTTATTTTGTAACCTTTATTGATGATTTTTCTAGATGTACTTGGGTGTATCTCTTACGAGATCGCTCTGAACTTTTCGATGTATGGCTCTCTTTTTATCAGTTAATTAAAACTCAGTTTGGTGTCTGTATTAAAATCTTTCGCTCCGACAATGCTAAAGAATATCTGAGTCATGCTTTTACCTCTTTTTGTGTGCAACATGGCATTATTCATCAGACTAGCTGTGTTTATACCTCCCAACAAAATGGGGTGGTGGAACGCAAAAACCGTCCCCTCCTCGATGTCGCTCGCACATTGATGACCCAAGTGCATGTCCCTTGCTCATATTGGGACTATGTTGTTCTCCTTGCCTACTACCTCATCAATCGCATTCCCTCCATAGTTCTGCACGGGAAAACCCCATTCTTCATTCTGTATCCGGGCAAGGAGCCTTTTCCTCTCCCTCTCCGAATCTTTGGGTGCACTGCATTTGTGCATGCCCCCTCTGCCACCCGTGATAAGCTATCCCCTCGCTCCACCAAATGTGTCTTTCTGGGGTACTCCACCACTCAGAAAGGCTACTGTTGCTTTAACCTCGTTCTTCATCAGCAGTTCGTCTCCGTTGACGTTACCTTCTTCGAGAATGCCTCCTACTTCTCGGATGACTCATCTTCTCTTCCCCCAGCTTCCTCTCCTCTTCCCCCAGCTTCTGATTCTCCTGTTATTCCCTTCGTTCCCTTGTCTCCTACTGCGATATCCACCCCTACACCATCTTCGTCCACTCCTCTCCCTCCACCTCTCTCTCCCACTTCTCCGCCACCGTCTCCCTCCTCTCCGTCGTCGTCGCTCTCTCCTCCCGGGCCAGCTCTCTCTGCCACGGATGCTCCGGATGCCGAGGGACCCGCCGACCTGGATCTTCCTGTAGCTCTTCGCAAAGGGGTGCGGACGTGTACCCTACACCCCCTTGCTGTTGTTGTTTCATATGATCGTCTTACCTCTTCTCGCAGGGCCTTTGCGCTGGCTATCTCTGCCACTGCCACACCTCGTTCCTACCAGGAGGCCCTTGTTATTCCTCACTGGAAGATGGCTATGGATGAGGAAATGGCGACCCTCACGGAGCAGGGTACCTGGACTCTTGTTCCTCCTCCCTTCGGTACTGATGTTGTTGGGTGTCGCTGGGACTTTGTGGTCAAATTTGCCCCGGACGGCACGATGGACCGTTATAAGGCTCGCCTTGTTGCTAAGGGCTTTACTCAAACCTATGGGGTTGATTACTTTGACACTTTCTCTCCTGTGGCTCGTCCCAGCACTATACGGGTCCTTCTCTCTGTGGCGGTCAATAGAGATTGGTCGATTTCCCAGCTGGATGTAAAGAATGCCTTCCTTTATGGTGATCTTCAGGAGGCCGTCTATAGGGAGCAACCTCCTGGGTATGTTGCTCAGGGGGAGACACGAGTATGCCGGCTGAAGAAGGCAATCTATGGCCTCAAGCAGAGCCCTCGAGCTTGGTTTGACAAGTTCAGCGGCATCGTGGCGGCCGTTGGTTTTGCGCGCAACTCTGCCGATCACTCGTTATCTATTCGCAAAACCTCCTCGGGACTGGTGGTTCTTGATGTGTACGTCGATGATATTCTTCTCACTGGCGATGATCAGGAAGGGGTAGCTTTGACAAAGCGGCATCTTCGTCAACATCTGGTCACGAAAGATATTTGCTCTCTGAAGTACTTTTTGGGGATCGAAATCTCTCGGAAGCCCAACTCCTTACTCCTCTCCCAGCGTAAGTATGCCTTTGATCTATTAAAAGAAGCAGGATTGACAGGAGCCAAACCTGCCCGATGCCCCATGGCAATTCGAGAAGACAAAACCTGGACAGATGATTCGTCTCTTCTTTCAGATACTACGCGGTACAGGCGTCTAGTTGGTAAGCTCATATATCTCACAGTGACCAGGCCCGACATTTCCTATGCTGTGGGTAAGGTGAGTCAATTCATGCAAGCACCTAGGGAGTGTCATCTATTATCCGCCTTGCGGATCTTGGAGTATGTCAAAGCAGCGCCTGGGAAAGGATTACTCTTTCAGAAGAATGGTCATCTGAGGGTTGCAGCATACTCAGGTGCGAGTTACGCTGATGACAAAGGGGATCGCAAGTCTACCTCCGGTTTCTGCACCTTTGTTGGGGGAAATCTGGTAAGCTGGAAGAGCAAGAAGCAGTCTGTTGTTTCCAGGTCCAGTGTTGAAGTAGAGTATCGGAGTATGGCATCGACCACTTATGAGTTAAAATGGCTACGGGTTCTCATGCTGGATTTAGGAGAGGTCTACAACCATCCTCTACCTATGTTCTGTGACAACAAGGCTGTCATATACATCTCCAAAAATCCGGTCTTAAATGAAAGAACCAAGCACATTGAGGTCGACTGTCATTTCATTCGTGAAGAGATTTTGAAGGAACAAATTTGCACTCCCTTCATCACTTCTAATAAAAAGCTGGCTAACATCTTCATCAAGTCAGTATCCGCCTCGTTTCTTCATATTTGTGACAAGCTGGGCATGATCGATATATATGCTCCAGCTTGAGGGGGAGTGTTGAAGTTGGTGACCAGGCGGTCTGGCGGTCTGGCTTGGCGGGTTGATGACCTCACGGTTTTGCAGTTACCCTTCAGCGGTTTGGTTTCTGTGTGTTACTGTCTGAGGTCCAAGCGGTCTAGCGGTTTGTCTCTGGCGACTTGGAGACCGGACGATCTAGCGGTCTCCCATGGCGATCTCTCTGGTAGTAGCCGAGCGGTTAGCCCTTCTGTCTAAACGCGCAACTTGTGCGGTTTGTGTCTGTATAGTCCGCTTGTGTCCTGTAATTGTTTAGTCTCACATCTCTTATTTGTATTATCTCTTCTCTCCTTCATTCAATATAAGGGAGGTCATACCTTTGTAATAGACACCTTTTTCGGATAATAAAGTTTCAGTTAAACCACTTCCGGTTTGTTTTTGTTCGTCTTTTACATGAAGGATGAACATAACGACCTTAAGGGCCAAAAGCCCATGGATGCGGAGCCGGGACTTCAGGGGTCTCCCAAATAAACTATTCATGAATCTTTGCAATGGAGACAATATTGTTCAGATTCGGATTTAATTGTCACTCGGTTCCGAATTTAAATATGAATCTTAATAGAATCTTTGTGAATCAATTCCCAAATTATCCACAGACTATTTGACTGTCGAACAACCCAAAGTATGACATGAAGCACTGCTTAATAGAGGATATATTGAACCTCGACTTATGCGAGCATGCTAATATGAATTATTTTATTTTGCACCGCAAAGAAATCCACAATTATATCACAACAAAATACAAACTTTCCCTTGATAAGCTCAAGGAGGGTGCATTGCCAACTAAAAATCTGCCTGGTGCAACATTTTTGCTCCAATGTGTTAGAAAAAATACCATTGTTATAAAACATTTGTTTGATACAGTAATGGTCGCAATCACCGGTGCGAAAAAACCACACTTTAAACCTAAACACGGCGATCCCATGTAACACCTTCATCCGTCCCATAGAATATAATAGAGGATCCGGCCAGGGCCCCACGCCATATTCCACAAACAGTCGGCAAAATTACGTATTAATATCAAAAACTACACGTATCCTAATTCAAAGAATTCTAGCGGAAGCTTTAAGTGTTAACTTCTGAACTCAAGTACACATGAATGTCCATTATATATAAAAATCAGGAATATTTACAAAATACACAAAAAGTTACAGTCTTAAGGTCTTACAGTTATACTTCAAAAGTATAGTTTACAAACATCGGCGCGCAGGCCGGCCATACATGAAAACAACAAAATCCTTTGCTTAGCCTTCAAGGGTCGGCATAACATCAATGGCTTCAGCCTGCTACTTCTCGCTCGGCTCTCCAGCACCTGCACAAGGACAATCCACCACGAAGGTGACAAACAAGGCAACGGACAGCTTTAGCTGAGCAATTTATAACGACCCTACCTCATTCTCGGGGCAGCGGTATTCCTTCCCTGCAGGCATAACATTCATATATGTATATCACAAGAAGGAACACTTAAGCACCCTTCAATATATCACAAACATTTGCATCACTGCCAAACGTTTCGTGCACTCAGGGCACATTCTCGATGTACTGGCAATGCCTAGTCCCACCACCGTTCAGAGGTTCCGTACTTGACGGTCAATTTATGAGCATTTTAGTCTTTCTGGCCTACATCCTAAGACTTCATCTCTCTTTGCCACCAGTAACTCTCATGTACTTTAGGTCTGTTTAACCGATTGACATTGGGCGGGTTCAGTTCAGCCTTTTTCCCATTGCTCAACTCATTTTGTCATCGTCAAAAATCGAACTCAGGTCGATCGACAAGACGCGGGTCGGGTCGGCCTCCCCTTTCCCGTAATCAAAACATAACCCACATTATGTACAATGGTTCTCATGGCCACCAGTTGAGATAGATTTGTCAGCAGGACATGTGTATGTGGGACCGTGTTATGGCTTCCCCACCGCATTCCGGGTCTGGGTGTTGACCCCGGTGGGCCCCTATGGCGGAATATCTCTGTGGTCCTGTGGTTGGGATTAATCTCACATCGCCTGTAACTTTCTCCCCTCCGTATTCATGAACCCTACCACCCTTCATCTCAATACCTGGGTTTTGAGAAGAACTGTTGGGTTGGCGGGTTCTTTCATGGTATCAAAGGGAGGTTGTCCTGCTACGGGGGTGTGTTGAGATTGATTTACCAATAGGACACGTGTATGTGGGACTGTGTTATGGCTTCCCCACCGCGTTCCAGGTCTGGGTGTTGACCCCGGTGGGCCCCTGTGGCGTAATATCCATGCGGTCCTGCGGTTGGGATTAATCCCACATCGCATGTAGCTTTCTCCCTTTCGTGTTCATGTACCACGCCACCCTTCATCTCAATACCTGGGTTTTGAGATGAACTGTTGGGTTGGCGGGTTCTTTCACCACCAAAGCAGGGCACCCAGGCACACAACTCACCTACAAACACCAAGGTCTCCATGAGATAGGCTGCGCAAGCATATTCTTATCTGGAAGTTATCGCCAGCTATACTCACTATCGTCTGGCGTTAGCGACAGTATTTCTCTTCTGTCTCCAAACTCAATCATTACTGGAACATCTGTCCAGAAAACCCTACAGCATCCTGTAGTGTTAGAAATACTGGACTTTCACATCAATCAGAGCTTGCCAGGAGCAATTGCCGGCGATACTCGTTGTCGCCCAGCGATATCCAACAGTTATGCAAACTATGGTATTTTCTAGGTATTTTCCTGGAGCACACCTCTAGTACTTCATGCTACTCTCATTTCACAGGTCCAACCCACAGACCCCGTAAACTATTCGTTTATACTCGGAGTCTTCTCCGGCACGCAAAACAGAATATCACCAATCCAAACCAACCTGTCCAGATGGGTTTCACACAGTATGTCTATTCCGTACTGTGATTTACAGATCTATATGCAAAACCAAACCCGGGGATATTACATATCAACCCATCGAAATCTCCTCGATTCTCCACTTTTTGATGGGGGATTCCATGCATATGCAAAAGGAGGACTTCACTTGTTCAAGAAGGAAAATCGTTCTTCAGAGCCAGGAATGTTTTTCTATCAGGTTGGAAAGGAGCACCTCGCTTTCCTCTCTACAGATCCAGCATCGGTCCTTACTTCCGACCACAGGATCTTCTACACCAAGCTTTGCTAAGCTCAGCCTCAGCCTCAGCCTTCTTCTGTAGCTCCTTCTTCCAAGAGTGCAATTGAAGATGAAGAGGGAGAGGGAGAAGTAAAATGAAACTTCTCTCTATCCCTCCTCTGATTAAGTGGTCTCGGGATTAATCTCAGTCACAGACTAATTTCATCAAAAGGAAGCAAAGGCCACAATTTCAGCTGACAAGTCAAAACTAACGCTATCGTCTGGCAATATCCGCTATTGCATGGGCGATATCGTCGGTAGCTGCTTTGACCCCAGTCAACCACCGCTCTTCGGTCGCGTCCTGGCCATCTGACACGTGGCTAGCATTCGTGGCAGTATCGCCCAGCGACATCCACTGTCATCATGTGATAGCTCACTCGACGATTCGTTGAAAGCATCCAGTGTGTTGAGTCTACTCAACGCTTCGTTGAAAGCGTTGAGCGCATTGAGTGGTATCGTTGGGCGATACCCACTATCGCCACGCGATAGTCCCTTACTCAACGATTCTTCGAGTTTACTCAACGCTTGAAAGCGTCGAGTGCTATCGCTATCGCCAGCAATACCCACTTTCGTCTAGCGATAGCTACCAAAAGTTCTGTTTCCATTTTTGTGGCGTTACATCACATTAGTGAGATCTGACATGAATTACAATTTGTTATCAATGTCAATTGATTCACAACCACATCTCAGACACTAAGACAAGCGTTGTGTTAAAAAGTATCAAATGACTTTCGTAGTGTTCACAATTTTGATCAAATAAACAATAAAAGCAGAGCTACTAATTTGTTAAGTTGATCGAGTGACTCTTCTTTTGCAACTTCGAAGGGAATAACGCTGATTATAAAGAGAATTGTTAGATCAAGACAGGGAGCTTCTTTAGGGTAGAGGTGCAAATTTAACCCGGGCATGGTTGCTCGGCCCGGGTCTGAGCCCGATTAGGTCTTCGCCCGGCTATGCTCAGGCCAGGCCCAGTCCAGACCTAAGGGGGTCCACCAAGTGCCCTTATTTGGGCAAAGTCTGGGCTAGTGCTCGGCTGGAGCTAGGCCTAGGCCCTACCAGGCCAAAGGCCCGACTAATATAGTTTATGTTGGGACCGCCCCAGCATTAAATTACTGGTGTGTGTGGCCCCAAGCTGAGCGGCTAGCTTCTTTGGTCACCCAGCTTGTAATTGACAGCAGCTAGCTATCATTTGGCAGCTCGTTAGCTGTCAAGCAGCTATCCATTTGCGTTTGGGCCCGATTTTGTGGGCTCAGTAGGCCCCCATATTTTGCAAGGGTCCGGCCCCGGCCTGAGCCTAATAGCAAAAAAGCCTGGACCCATGGATTTTGGGTCGTTTGCATGCCTACTTTAGGGTAATGAAGTTCGAGAAAAAACAACACGTGACATGCTTCTGGAAAGGCAAGAGTTCTAGAATGGCATACCATTAAGAGAAATGAAGTTTATAAATGAACTAAATCCTACAGCAACAATGAATTAGAAGTTACTATGCTAAAATATTAATTTAAATTCATAAATATCAATAATGAATTTTCAGATCAAGTGAAAAAGTTACCATCTCCACACAAAAAAACGTTCTAATTGCAAATATAATTTTAGGACATTTATAATCCGTTTGGGAAGACTTTTTTCCTCCTTTTCGTTTTCTAAAAGGAGAAAAAAATATTGTGTTTGTTTTTTTCTATTAACGAAAAACACCACTCATCCAAAAGAAGTTATTTTGCCTTTTTGAAAAGTCATTTGTCCCAAAAAAAAACATAATATCATAGACGGTGACTTCAATTTCTTAAAAACTACTCGCAGACCACCTAAGAAAAAAACTTATACCACGCAACTCAGCTGAGCATAAGCTGGAATGAACCAAAATGAACAGTATCACAGATACTGGGGCTGAGTTGTTACCAGCAATATCAATGAGCACCCCAGCCAATGAACCCCTTTTTCTTATGAGAAATATTTAGGCGGGTCGTGACTAACCTAATCCAAACGCCCCAAAATTTATTGAAGTAGTGCTCTTAAAATTGTTCTTCTAAATTGATTGAGAAAAGTAACTTTAATTAGAGTATCACAGGTCCACTTGTATACAAAAACACTGTAAATCAAAAAACATATCTTAACAAAGCAACCTTAATTCAGAGTCCTTTTGAACCCTAAACCACCATAAAATATATGTTTGACAAGACAATTATAATAATCCCCACCATTTAGGATCGTTCGTTTGAACAAAAATGAGTCTGTGTTGTGGCCTACACAGAAAATTCATGTCCTGGCCAAAAACATGCCTCCGGCAAAATACACGGGCCTGGGCTAAAAACACCCTTGTGCGAAAAATTCACATCGAGGACGTAAATGCATGCTCGGGCTAAACATTCGCTTGCGGCCAAAAAAATTGCGATCACGCAAAAAATATGCGTCCGGATGAAAAACACTCCTTGGTTAAAAAAATCATATTCTGGCCGAAAAACGCATGGTCGGGCTAAGAACTTTGCTTGCAGTCAAAACACGTGGGATCGGGAGAAGTTTTTTCTTTTAATTCTTGAAAACCTCTTCCATACAAATAAATAAAAACAACGAATGACAGTTCCCATGTCAATTCTAGCATGGACTGATATTTAATTGAAAGGCAATTCTTTAAAATCAATCTCTTCCAAGTAAACGGACCCATAGATTAAGCTGCTGGAACAATTTATACATGATCTAAAATCAATCTAAACAAATTCTCTAAAATCAATCTCTTCCAAATACATGACGATTCACAACCAAAGTGCTCATGATCACTACCATCATGCCAAACTAACTGTAAATTAACCTGCTAAACAAATTTATACATGACTTTAGAAGTACCTCATCCATTAAATCCTGGATATTAATTGTTAAGAATTATTATTAACCATAGATACATACCAGGCATTAAATGATATCTAAATTTCTAATTGAGAACTAAGAACCAACCGAATGGATCAGCTCTATGCTTTTTGGAATAAAAACTGAACCAAGAACAACCAAAACACACCTAAATTGATTATGTTCGAATGCGGGTCGATTCACTCTTGATTGTTTTTGCACTCCTGGGTGAAGCCAAGCAAAAACCAGCAAGTGGTGAAAAATAGTGGGAAGGCAGCAACATGACAGGCTTATAAGTTCCTATTTACACACAAATCTTGATGAACCCAAAGAGCTGGAGCATAACCTCTTTCTCTACTCTCTTATAGCTGGAGCATAACCTCTTTCTCTCTTATAGCTGGAGCATAACCTCTTTCTCTACTCTCTTATAAAAGTCAGAGAGCAGAATGAAATAAAGCATTGTTTACTCCGACGAGCACACTTACAATTAAGGCTTCGTTAGGCGTAACATTTTTTTTGCTTCGGCAAGCTCAAACAAAATACAACCATCATAAAATATATGTTTGACATGATAACAACAATGACGGCCACCAAAAAAATTAATCTGAACATTAAGGTAGATAAATTTCCTCGGGTGAGATTGAGTGTTAACTAACAACAATTCATAAACTGTGTGACCGTGGCCGCCTCACCAAACGGAGAGTAAAGCTTCATTTGATTCGGCGGTGGCTGGAGCAAGCAGCGGGTGGAACCCCAGAGTTCGAACTGGAGGTGGGGAGGAGGGGCTCCAGACGGAGCTTTTTGCTCCGTTTTTCAGGGCACGGTGGGAGCCGATGGAACAAACGCCGCCGGAGGCCGTTTGTTTTCCCACCGTCCAGCGGCCTTGGCCGGGCGAAAAAGGATTACCAAATGAAGCCTAAGGCTCCAGACGGCTGATATGTGTTAGGTAATCTTTAACAAATGATGTTTTAACCCCAAGCGTTTACCACCACCATCACCTTGCCGAATGGGGCCTACGGCTTCATTTGGGGGACTTGTTTTCACCAATTCGCGGTCGTAACCGCCTGACCGGTGAAAATAAGTCCCCCCAAACGAAACCTAAATCTAAACCCACAGCAACTGGAAAAAAATGTTGATTAACAAGATTCGTCCCTTTTCCCTGACCAAAGAACAACAGCAGGTTGCGTGAGAGGAAATAAATGGCCAGCAGCAATGATGAGATGAGCATGTAGTTGCATAGATGTATCATGTACATATATATATACACACACACACACACACAGAATATGGGAGACCGTTGTGATTGCACGGTTTAACACGGTGGGCCTTTAGACGATTATCAGCCATTGGATCATGGATGAAATGATCCGCAAATAACACCTCTAAGAAACTCAACTGCTTCCCTATTCTGGCCCGACACAAAAAACAACCATGTTTTCAGGGTTTTCGGTGCCGCAGAGGCAGAGCCACCGGCAGCCTGCCCGGCGCCTACCCGCAGATTCGGCGGACCCTGGCGAACTTGTCGAGCGTAGTATGGCGGCGCTCCGGTAGGGCCACCGCCGGCGGTGGTCTTGACCGTGAACTCTTGCCTCACGGCTGAAGTTGATGCCGGAGGATCGACGGCCTGCCTGAAGCCCGCCGGCGGACTCGCCGAACCCCAGCAAACCCGTCGGGGGTAGTTCGGCGATGCTTCGACAGGGCCACCATAGGCGGTGGCCCTGACCGCGAGCTACAGGCAAGACCACACAGTTAGGGCCACAGTTGGCAGTGGCCCAGCCGCAGTGGCCCAGCCGGGGCGCCGCCGGACTACCCCCGGCGTGTTCAAAGGTGTCCAGCGAGTCCGCCGGTGGGCCCTGGGCAGGCTGTCGGCGTCCCACCAGTTGTGTGTGTGGGGGGAATGCCCATGCTTACTAAAGCTATGCGACGGTTGGGGGCAGTAGTGAACACCATTGTTAGTCATCTGTGAACCAAATTTTGTATGCATAAAAGTAAGTTAACGAGCATTCCCCACAAATTTAACGCCCACTGAACTTCTCACATTTTCTAGACCAATCAAGAAGCTTTTTAAAAAAAAAATAGGCGAGAAATTAAGATATATACTGTGGAAAATAGTTGCAGTGAATCAGTGAACTTCCCAAGTCATAACATCAGCTCCGTGAAGCTGAGTCAAACAGTCTTTGTGTTGAAACCAGTAACCCGGCTCCACCTAGAGTTCGAACCTGAAGTTGCAGCACACACTTACTCTTCTTGAACCACCCTCTCGACGTGACTCAGAGGACCAGAAACAGACTGAGGGTCTCAGCTCGAACGTCCCACCTCTTACCCGGAAGAATCAGAAGTTCTCCCCTTCCCTAGCCAATGCTGAGCTAGGTGCCTCTGAGGAGAAGATGGAAATGTTCAACAACCTCTTCAACGCACCTTATCGGTTTATTTATAGGCCTCTGAGTTTGATCTGATAATAACCATACTGAACCGACCTGAAACTACCAAAATACCTCGGGATGGGTCTGTCAACAGCCAAACTCCGTTGTTCTGAAAGGTTATATGCAGACCACCAAGGGTAGAAAGATAAAATTACCTGGGGTAGAAGAGTAAAATCCCTCTTGGGGGTAATGACGGGCGGGCGAGACGAGCTTACCTGCTCATCTCGCAGGTCTCTCGCCTTACGAGAGACATCTCGCCCTCAAGGGCCAGCCCGCGCCGCGAGAGACGTCTCGCCTACCCAGCCGAGCCCTGTCACGCCTCCGGCGAGTGGACCGCATGGTCCCACTCACCTCTTCAGTTCCTTTCGCCACCTTCTCCACTCTGCTACTTGAGCCGCCTCCCGCGAGCCCAAGGTTGTACACTTTGTAAGCGAAGTACAGAATGGATACAAATAGAAATTAAAGCTAGAGAGGAAACGATGATGGTACGAAGTTCAGCAGAAGAGCAAGGAGTGGTTCTCGTACTCATGATGTTGCTTACTCCACTGAGGTCCATGTCGATCATCATGGTCAGCCCCAGGACATTTTATTACGTCAGAATTGGATGCTCTACGTCGCATCTTACACTCCCAGTCAGATACTACCTTAGGTACTTCTACTTCATTTACTACTGCTGCTATGTCTAGTGTTGATGTTGTTGTGACACCTCCGTCTGAGTGGATCATTGACTCGGGAGCTACCGATCACATGACCGGTAGCTCCCAGGACATTTTATTGCGTCAGAATTGGATGCTCTACGTCGCATCTTACACTCCCAGTCAGATACTACCTTAGGTACTTCTGCTTCCTTTACTATTGCAGCTATGCCTAGTGTTGATGTTGTTGTGACACCTCCGTCTGAGTGGATCATTGACTCGGGAGCTACCGATCACATGACCGGCTCCATCTCAGGTTTTATTCTTGCACTCCCTTGTCTGATAAGGACAAGGTTATCTCCGCAAACGACATCTTGTCCCCAATTGCGGGCAAGGACAACATTTCATGTTCTTCCTCTTTTTCTCTTTCTTCTAACTTGCATGTTCCTTTTTTTCTCGCAGTCTTCTTTCAATTAGCAATATCATTCGGTTTCTTAACTATTCTGTAACATTTTTTCTTGATTCTTGTGTTTTTCAGTCTCTTGACTGGATAGATTGATTCAAAAGCGGAGCAATATGAGCTTGGAGGCCAAATCTGAGGCAAGTGCCAAGAGAGGTTCTAAAATCAAAGATTAATAAATTTCTGGCCTCAATATTTTACCTAATTTTGCTACTAAATTTCAAATTAACAGGACTACTGTGGATTTTTGCAGTAGAGAAGGCTAAGAATTACAACAAGATGGTGGTGACTAGAGATGTCACTTAAAACCAAAAATCACAAATCAAATCGGAACCGAACTGGAGCCGCAAAAAACCAAACCGAACCATTCGCAAATCATTCGGGTTCCGGTTTGAATTTTGTAACCGTGAACAATATTGGTCCGGGTGTGATTCTTACATTTTATTATCCGAACCGAAACCGGAACCGCAACATACAAGTATCAAGCGGTTTCAAGATTTTTAGACCCGAACCAAACCGGACCGAAGTAAAACCAAACCGCAACCTTTTTATTATTATTATTATATTATTGTTATTATTCTAAAATTTATCTATAATATTTATACTTACTATTCCGAGTGAAGCTGATGCAGTTTAAACCCAAACCGCAATCGCACTAAAGGGAGTAGATTTTGGATCAAACAAAACTACACCGCATAAAAGCCGTGTGATATGTTTTGATATTGGTGCGGTTTGGAGTCAATTTTTGTAGTGCACTTTCGATTTTTATAAAGTTATATAATATATTTTCAATTTTAGCTGCATAATTTTTTAAAATATTTTATTTAAAAAATATAGAAGATATATAACTACTATTTATTAGTAATCATGAAAGACATGTAATTGTAGTTGATTGTTACGGTAGAGCATGTCAACGAGACGTGCATAAGCCAACTAGACGTTGTGGCAAGTCTACACGCGTAGGAAGGAGATGGATACTATCTCATCGATCGTGGAAAAGACGGTCGAGAAGTGCGCAGCATAATTATTTTTATTTTGAAGTTGTTTTGAGTTTTACTATTTGCAGCCCACTTTTATTTCAATCCGCAAAATTTGATTTTGGTTTTAGTTGGAACCGATTGGAACCGGACCGAACCGCATGGAACCGAACCGAACCGTTAGTGGCCGGTTTGGTTTTGGTTCTTGTTGAACCGAATCGGAACCGATGACACGAAGGTTCCAAAAATTAAGCTGGAACCGGAACAAGAACCGGTCAAACCAAATAAGATTTTGGTTCTAATTTGAATAATCGTTACTTAGTGGTTCGGTTCATGGTTTTAGTAGAACCGGAACCGTGACAGCTCTACTGGTGATTATAAGCAAACAATTAAGCAAGGTGACTGTAAGCAAGCAATTAAGTAAGGTGATTGATTGTAAGCAAGGTGATTGTAAGCAAGTAATTAAATAAAGTCACTATAAGCAAGCAATTAAGTAAGGTCACTGTAAGCAAGCAATTAAGCAAGGTCACTTAAGCAAGCAATTAAGCAAGGCCACTGTAAGCAAGCAATTAAGCAACGTGACTGTAAGCAAGAACCTAAGCAAGGTGACTGTAAGCAAGCAATTAAGCAAGGGGACTGTAAGCAAGCAATTTAGCAAGACTACTGTAAGCAAGCAATTTAGCAAGACTACTGTAAGCAAGCAATTTAGCAAGACTACTGTAAGCAAGCAATTTAGCAAGACTACTGTAAGCAAGCAATTTAGCAAGACTACTGTAAGCAAGCAATTTAGCAAGACTACTGTAAGCAAGCAATTTAGCAAGACTACTGTAAGCAAGCAATTTAGCAAGACTACTGTAAGCAAGCAATTTAGCAAGACTACTGTAAGCAAGCAATTTAGCAAGACGACGTAAGCGGACATAACAGCGAGAGGTTGGAGCTGCGAGCAAAAAGACATTTAGGCGGCAAATGACTGCAAGCAACAACGGGGCGCGATGAATTTGGCGCTTGTGAACAGGGGCATTACAAAGATGGCACAAAGGCACAAAGCCACAAAGTTAGCAGCAACCTAGACTTGATTTGTGAAACAACTGGTTTCAATTTCAGCGACAAAAAAAATCATTTTTTGCTGTGAGGTCATGTCGAGTTGTTTATTGTCAAAATTTAGTTGTGGGATTGGATTGTCATTGTTTGATGCTCGGGCAGCAAACATTCTTCAGGCAATTTCAGATTCATTTATTGATCATCTTGATTCAAGTAGAACCAATTGCGGGCATTTTCTTGTCTAATTTTTCTGAGAAAAGAAGAGATAGGGTGATGTTGGGAGACATACTGAGAGCAAAATCTTTTGATTGTACAAATCTCAATTAAAGTGAAGTCTAGGATACAAAGAACGCTCGTCATAAAATCATATAATTGTGTCTCCTGATTTACTTTGTTTTGCAAACTTAGGTTTTTGTGTGCGTGTGGTCAGCAATCTGCTACCACTCACAAGAAAACATTTTCATTCATAAGGGTTTAGGGTCTATGACAGCAAAATCAATGCAACAGATATTTGGACTTCATCAAGAACAAGAAAGTGCGCAAAAGGGAATCATAACCTTACATCGATGATCAAAGTCGACAAAAGCACAATATATACAATGCAACAGATTTAGGATCTCTGCAAGGAGAGGAACTTGAATATAAATAGAATCGAAAACATACTCAATATCATGAAGAGGACTAATGTTGCAGGTGAAATATATGACATTTGATAGAACTGTTCAGCGAATGATGACGTTATAAGAGCTGTGCATTCTCTAATGTAACACACTTACATCTAGGACTGTGTTCACTAACCAATATGCAGACTAAGCTTGGCTTGGCGGGAGACGGTCGTAACTGCAGTTTGGCAGGGGCACAGGCACGTGGCTGGCAGGGATTTTATTGTGTACGCATGTGCAGACAGACCTTGCGTTGCCAAATAACCTGTGGGATGTGAGATGGGGATGAACTTTTTGGTGGAATTTATGAGCAAGGGTCGAAGCCCGACGGTGTGCAAATATATTGAGAATTTTGTACCTTTTCCTTGACTGTGAGGGTATCAACCAAAACTACACAGCCAAATAGAAACAACCAACAATGAAGGTCACATGGGAGGAAATCAATGGCTTGCAGCAACGAGAAAATGATGATGATTGCGAATTAATTTGGTAATTGGGAGGGCAAAGATTGGAAAATAAAAAGAAATTTTTAATGGGCAAATATATATCAAGAATATTACTTCAAATCAATCATATTTTATCTACCTTAATAATCCATAATTTTCTAAACTTAATCCATGTGTCAAGAAAACCCATCTAAATAACAATTCAATGGGTGATTAGTCAATCTCAATCTCTCTCTCCACTCCAAAACAATAAAACTGCTAATTAGATCCTTCTGTACACTTCTCCACCTCCTTCCATCTACATCTTTAAAGAATTTTGCATGGATTTTGAATCCTAGAGGACCACACACAAATTTAACGCCTGCTGAACTTCTCACACATTCTAGACCAATCAAGAAGCTTTTAAAAAACACGCAAAAATTAAGCTATATGTTGCATAAAGTGATCACAGTGAATCAGTTAACCTCATAACTTTGACATCAAGCTCCCGTAAAGCGGAGCCAACAGAGTCTCTTTAAGTGATGTCCAGAATGGATCAAATAGAGTTTCGAGAAATAAAGCTAGAGAGAAAATGAAGGCGTGAAGCTCAATAGAAGAGCTAGGAACAAAAAGTGGAGCAATATGAACTTTAAGGCCAATCATACTGTTTAAAAAATCATGCAAGGCTAGTGCTAGGAGAGGTTCTCAAATCAATGATGTTTAATAAATTTCTGCTCTAAATATATTGCCTAATGACGCCGGGCAACGAATCTATAGGCGGCAGAAAATCGGTGACTTAACCCCACATGCTATGCAAATCCGACAGTTAAGCCACAGTTAGGTAATAATTAAAACATCTCATGCAGATAAATTCACAGCAAGATACAAATAATTTATTAGGGCAAACAAGCTATAGGCTTTTCTCCGCGTGGATGCCCAAATCAAGAGTGCGCAGTGAATAAATCCTGCAAATCACTAATAATCCAACAACAACTACCATACAAGAGATCAAAAATCAGTACAAGATTCAATCCAATATAAATATGCTAAAATAATTATCTGATACAACGAAGACTCGCCAAGTAGTGGGCTGACCAAGGCACTGAAGAATCCGGAGCCGGAGATGCGTGTACGACGATCTGAGGTGGAACCGGCGGCGTGGAAAATGAAGTAGGTGGCTGTTCTCGACTGTGGAGGATGGAATCGGACCAAAAATGGATAGATCCGACCACATACGGATAGATCCGGAAGAGGGATGGATGGATACGATATTTGGTTGCGGATCCGGGCTATGGGGTGGAGTACGGGTGGAGGGAATGGCGGATCAGGGGCTGAAATTCTAGATCTGGATGGATCTAGGAAAATAGTGGATGTGCGAAGGTGGATCCACGAGAAATAGGGGTAAGGGAATGGGGGCCGGCGGCTGGACTGCTTGCCGGCACTGGGAAGGGTTGCTGGAGAGGCGGCGGTGGCCTGGGAGGGGGGTTAGTGGACGGGTGGTGCTGCAAGGAGGAGGGGAATTTGAGGGTGGCGTAGGGTTGAGGGGGTCTAGTGGCTTGCTGGAAGGGGATTAGGGGGCCGGTGGTGGAGGGGCTTGCAAGGGTGGTGCGGCTGGATGATGGGAGTAGTTAGGCGGCAGCTGTTTGCTGAGAAGGCAGTGGGCCGGCAGATCTAAATTGGGATTTTAAACTATAGGAAGGAATAGTGTGTTTCATCAAAATAGTGTTATAGAATATGATGGAAGTCTGGACAAATAGACGCTGGATTTGGGGAGGGCTGGGGGCGGCGAGAAGGGAATTTGGAGGGGGAGAAAGTGGCTTAGGATTAGGGCAAACCTTGGGGAGGAAATACACACCGAGGAGTCGTCACCTAGGGCTTCACGGAGTCAACACCATGGCGGGATCACAGTAATCCGGGAATAACTTTCTCCAAATTCTGCAATGACCTAAACCAGCCCACTACAAGCCTATTTATAATGAAATAAAAGCTAGGGCATCCCACCTTCAACGGCTATGATTGGTCGGCGGTGGAGTCACCCAAATACATCAAAATACAACGCAAACTAATGAAGTAATATATCAAATCGATTCGCAACGCGAATCCAGGCACATCTGCGGAGACTGATCGTTGATCTGGGCACGCCATATATGGAAAGTTGTCAATTGGCCCGCAACGAAACCAAAACTCTTCATTGCAGGTCCTCGTCTCTGCACGACATCACCTAATTTTACTACAAAATTTTAAATTAACATTTCTTTATTGTGATTTTTGCATCAGAGAAGGCTAAGAATTAAGGCACGTCAGTAGCGATAGCAAGCAATTAAGTCAGGAGACAATATTCGGACATAACAATGAGAAGCAGGAGCCGCAGGCACAAAACATTTAGGAAGCAAATGACTAAAAACATAAAGAGACATGATGAGTTTGGGGTTTGTCGCCAGAAACAGTACAAAGGTGACAGCGAGCTTGACTTGATTTGTTAAGCAACATCTAGTATCAATTTCTGTAAAAAAAATAATAATAAGATTTTTGCTAGGAGATCTTATCGAGTTGGTTATTTCCAATCGTGTGCAGATTGGGTTGTCATTATCAAGGTTGTAGATGTCGGTTGTCGGGTTCATGTCAGTTTGAGTTTGAAATATCGGATGTCGGATTGGGGACATATATCGGGAATATTTTATATTGTTGGATTTTAATATATAGATAAATAATTTTATATATATACAAATTTCTACTAAATATGTATGGTTGTACTCAAAATTTATGTTTATAAACTACACAATAAATATATAATAATATGATTACAATTAAGTAATGAACACAAAACAAATATTATTGCTCGAAGTGAAGCTCAGGGAGATGCACTAAATGAAGCACGAAATAAAATATTATTGCTCGGCTGTTTAAAAGAAATGAAAAAGATATCACTTGATATATCGGGTAAAACCAATATATCGGACGATATTTTCAAAAACTACACTTTTGTTTGAAATGTCGTTGTTGTATTTTTTCTCCCCAAAACTTTTGTCAACTGACATATTGGACATATTGGGTGACATTTACAGCAATGGTCATTATTTGGTGGAGCAGCAAACACTCTTTCAGCAATTACAGATTCAATCCATGATAACTCGATCTTAAGTAGAACTAATTGCCGGTATTTTTTATTCTAAATATTTTCAACAAATATGAGAAAAGAGTGATGTTGGGGGACATACTGAGCAATATTTCTTAATTGTACTTGTCTCAGTTAAAATGAAACCTGTGATATAAAGGTTTCTCATCACAAAAGCATATAATTGTGTCTCCTTATTTACTTTGTTTTTTAATATTGTTTAGTTTGTTGTGCTTGTGATCTGCACATAACTCTCACTCACAATAATACAATTTCTTCAAAAAAACACAATAATGGATAATAAACCAGTGTATGATACATTAAGCAAAATCAAGGCAATTCTATGAAGCAAATGTACGGGTACGAGTACCGGGTACCTATGTTATTAAAGGCAATGCTATGAAGCCCTTAGGCTCCAGGCTCAAAGACTTGTGCCTTCGTGCGCCTTTCTTGTGTCTTTGGAGCATAAAAGGTACGTCTGGGTGCGATTTCTGTTGCAAACTTTTTTTTCCAAAAGAAAGAAAGAAAAAATGTAAGAACTCAATAGTTTTTGCATGATTTAGTGTTTGTTAAACATAATCGAGTATTAAGATTTGGATATGATGCAAGTGACCACATCAATTCTAATTTTTAAGAGATATAAATGATAATAATGAATGATTAACGAGTAGAATAGATGAAAAATCTGATCAAGAAGATGAATTGATGTCCGATGCTTATTTTTTAAAATGAATGTAGTTGCGCCTTACTTTCGTCAGACGCATGCCTGTGCCTTCCGCCTAGGCTCCAAGATTCTTTTACGCCTTGATGCGACTTCCGCCTTCAAAAACTAAACCGGTTACGATACGTATTGTGGTACGTGGAGATAAAAAAAATAAGAATACGGGAAATTTCGGGGCACGATGTTAATAAAATTGATTTATACATATACATATATATATATATAAATGTACATGTATATATGTGGCGCCTTTTTACATGAGGGAGAATATAAAACATAGAAAAATTCATATTAAGTCGAGAAAACATATAATCCTCAAATACATAGTAAATTAACAAAATAATCAAATTTAAATCAAATTATTCGTAATTTTAACGATAAAAAGAAACTTAAGTCAGGATCACATTTTATTACTACAATAAACAAACAACGCTAGTTGCATTTAAGAGTCTTTTCTAAAGTACATGGAGAAGTTTTTTGTTTCCTTTAGAAAAACAGTCCCAACAACAACACTCAAGCCTTTATCCCAACACTCAAGCCTTTATCCCACTGTAGTGGGGTCGGCTATATGGATCTCTTGTCTCCATTGTGCCCTATCTTTTGTCATAATCACACTAATGCCTAAGTACATCATGTCTTTCGTTATAATGTCATTCCAAGTCTTTATTGGTCTACCCCTCCCTCGTCTAACATGTCGAGTGACTAGATTCTCACAACACCTAACAAGCGCCTCTAATGGTCTCCTTTGTACGTGTACAAACCATCTTAGATGAGCTTCTCACATCTTCTCTGAAATTGGTGTTACTCCTATCTTATCCCAGATACTTTCATTCATAATTTTATCCAATCTCGTGTCCACACATCCACCTAAGCATTCTCATCTCCTCAACTCCAATTTTTTGCTCATGTACACAATTCAGTGCCCAACACTCAAAACCATAAAGCATCGCGGATCTATTTGCAGTACAGTAAAACTTGCCCTTAACTTTTAGTGGTACTTTACGATCACATAAGATCCCCGACGCGCCTCTCCACTTCAACCAACCCGCTTGGATTCTATGTGTCACATCTTTATCAATGCATCCATCTTGTTGAACTATCGATCAAAGATATTTAAAACACTCACTGCGGGAAATATCTTGATCACCCAACATAATAACAAAGTCATTTGTCCTTCTTGTACTGCTAAATTTAAGCTTCATATACTCCGTCTTTTCCCTGCTCAACCTAAAACCCTTCTTTAGAAAAAAATTCATATCACAAAATACATAACGATGTATCAAATATAAGCTTATCCTCAAACTAGAATAGCAGGTGTATCTCTCGAGTACGTACCAGTACAGAAACGTACCCGGTATGGGTACGCGACCCTCGGGAAAGTATTTGTGATTTATGGACACAATGGAGATAGAGACTTCATCAAGAACAAGAAAGTGTGAAATAGGGAATCATAATCTTATAGTATATACAATGCAGCAGATTTAAGATCTCTACAAAAAGAGGGAGTTTGTGTATAGATAGAAGAGAAGATATACTCAATAGCATGAAGGGGTTTAACAATCAACAAATTTGACATAAATGTTGTTTATCCTCTCGTCAAGCAGACACATAATTGTTAAATCTCGCTTACTAAAATCTCAATGAGAGCTATCCGAATTCAAAAGTAAACACCAGTTGTAGCGCTCTTTGAATACCTTGTTAATTTAATAATTTTGTAACTTAGAAAGAGTCCAAAACATAATCTATAAGCCCATCATATAAACCTCACTTGCAGTGTTGTAGATGTCGGACAACATAAATGTTTTAAAGAGAATGTCACCCAAGTATAAATGTCATTTTTTGAAAATGTCACCCAATATATCATTCGTACTCGACTACGAAGCACGGATACTTAAAAATGCTCTACGTATCGGCTCGGACGTGTTTCGGATACGGGAAACGCGTTTTTGAAATTGTAGGAAACGTTTTTTAATAAAAAATAAAATAAAATCAGAATCGTGTATCCCGCAATTGGGATATGTGATTCCCGTGGAAATGACCCCCTTCACGAGAAATCTTATAAACACAGTTTAGGTTTAGGTTTCATTCACTCATCTCCCGCATCACGCCCGACTTTTTTCTCGTTGGCCGTTGTTGTTGCCGCTAGAGGATAGTTGTTGTCGGCATGTCATTGGTAAGCTCATCTCTTCTTTTTTGGCGCCACTTCTTCTTTTTTTGGCGCCTCTTTTTCTTTTTCCGCCTCCTCTTCTTCTTTTTCTTCTTCCTCTTCTTTTTCTTCTTCCTCCTCTTCCTCTTCTTCTTCTTCCTCTTCTTCATTTTCTTCTTCCTCCACTTCTTCTTCCTCTTCTTCTACTTCTACTTCTTTCTCTTCTTCTTCCCCTCTTCTTCTTCCTCCTCTTCTTCTTCTTCCTTTTCTTCTTGGTGAATATTGACACCAAACATCCTGGTTAATCATCGGTCGGACATTCAACTCATCTTCTTTGTAGATGCAATGGCGATTCCATTCCTCTCAATCTCAATCCGGCACCAGAGATCTCCAACTGCAAACATAGACTCTTCACCGCGACACCCACAACAACCCGTCGCCTCCCCCTCTGGTCCTCCCTTTTCTTCTTCCTTTTATTTATCCTACCAATTCTCTTCCTCATTTTTTTAATTTTTGTCGTAGCTTAGGTTTTATCAATATTTTCTAACAGAACATTAAAGCTTAGCTTCTTGAACAACTGGAAAGCTTAAAAACTTACCCTTCCTCATTGTTCTTATGTTATGCTTCTATTTAATTTTTGTTGTAACTTAGGTTTGGTGAATATTTTTTGAAATTACGTGAAAGCTTCACTACCTAAATATCATTAAATCTTAATTGATTTATTAGTAATATATTGTTCTTTATGATGCTTGTTTACTTAAATCTTTTTTCTATTGTTATAATATTATATGAAATGTTACTTATAGCATTATATCAAAAGTCAATGATATATAATATAGTCTTATTAAAAAAAATTGTTACAATTCAAGCTAAACGCAAAACTTGAATCTTGGTTCAGTTTTAAGCCCTTATCAATGTTGGCTTACATCAAGGTTCAACTTTAAGCCCTTATCTCTTTACTCTCATCTTATATAAGTTCATCAGATATATCCAACAAGCAATACCTTGGTGTTTATTATTTGCGGATGATATCGTTTTGGTCAATGAGACGTGTGAGGGTGTAAATGCAAAATTTGAATCTTGGCGAGACACTATAGAAAAAGATGAGTTTTAGGCTGAGCAGGGCAAAGAAAAAGTATTTGGAGCTTAAATTTAGCAGTGCAAGAAGGGAGGATGACTTCGTTATTAAGTTGGGTGACCAAGATATTTTTTGTAGTGAATGTTTTAAATATCTTAGATTGATAGTTCAAAACGACGGATGTATTGATTAAGTTGTGACACAGAATCCAAGCCGGTTGGATGAAGTGGAGAGGCGTGTTAGGGATCTTGTGTAATTGTGAAGTGCCATTAAAACTTAAGGGCTTGAGTGTTGTTGTTGTACAATTCAAGGTATGTACAAATAGTTTGTTAGTTGTCTTATTCTTATATTAATTAATATTTACATTAAAATAATTAAAAATAATTAAAAATGTTTCTCGTATCCTTATTTTTTAAAAAATCATGTTTCTCGTACCCGTTTCATATCGTATCCCGTTTTCGTCCCCGTGCTACATAGATACTCGATATATAAGATGATATCTCACGGCCGATATATCGATGATTATTTTTTAAAAAAATCATTTAAGCGGACGAGAGGTGATATTTTGTTTTGTACTTCAAGACTATGTTGTCAAAGGCGCAAGGCGCAAAGGGAAGCCTAGGCGCAAGGCGCAGGCGCGCGCCTGAGGCACGTGAGGCGCAATAATGGGGGGAGAAAATGAGCGAATGGGGCGCCCAATTCACTGAAATTGAGCGAACGGGGCGCTCAATTCGCTGAAATTAAGCCAATTGGGCGCCCAATTCGCTGAAATTGAGGCAATTGGGCGACCAATTCTCTGAAATTGAGCCAATTGGGCGCCCAATTCTCTGAAATTGAGCCAATTGGGCGCCCAATTCTCTGAAATTGAGTCAATTGAGCGCCCAATTCGCTCAAATTTTGTAATTCTTGAAATTGAAACCAAATACTACAAAAATGTAGTTCATTAAACAAAAGCAGGTTCTAATCCATAAAGACAGTCCATAAAAAACACACAAATATCAGAATAGTCGTCATATAAGTATGTTGTTTGGTCATTCTTTGCATGTGAACTGAAGTTGGTTCTTCAATTCAAGCAACCTTTGCACTACGAGAACAGAAAACTGAACTAACTGACCCACCAATTTAGTCCAACAACTAGATTCACAAAAAGAAGGGCAATGTAATAAGCACATCAAAGTTCAATAACACAAATAAAACGTGAATTAAATATGCAACATCAAATAGTCCAACCAGAAGATCAAAGTGACAATCAAATAGCGACACCAAGTGTTCCGGTCAGAAGATCGAGAGGCGCCGTTTGAAAATCAGTCCTGAAAAATATTATTATTTGTGCAATCAGAAAACATCTATTAACGTATAATTTAAATAAAATAATGAAGTACTCTGAAATTTAAATAATCTATTACTCATCTAGCTACTCATCCTCTGAAAAGACTATGTCTTCATCGTCTTCTCCACTATCATTATAATCTTCTTCTTCTTCATTGTCTTCAAATTCCTCTTCATTGATATCATCAATATTTCTGAGGACTAATGGAGTATTAGCCTTTCTAATGACTAATGGAGTAGTAGCTCCTTTTCTCAAGTGTCTTTGTAGTCGTAGGAACCACATTTTTTTCTTTCGATAATCGTGTGCGATAAATTTCTTCTTCAACTCCAGTGGTATTAGCAACTGTGCCCCAAGTCAATAACTCATCATCAAAGACCAAGTCCTCCCGCTCAGCCTCAGCATCATTATCTTCTTTCATTCTTCCCATCAACCATTCATTGCTATCATCAATATCTGTCAACGAAATTGGATCTATGCGATCACGTGCATCATATCGACGTCTCAATGTTCGATTGTACTTGACAAATACTAAATCATTCAAGCGTTGTTGAGCTAGTCTGTTTCTTTTTTTGCTATGTATTTGCAATAAACAGTAACTGTATAAATAAATTATCTTTAATAAATAAAATATAAATCATTGATAAATGATAATAAATTTTAAAAGCTTACGTGTTCAAAAAAACTCCAAGTCCGCTCACAACTGGATGCACTGCATGTAAAGCTAAGCACTTTTATGGCAAATCTTCTTAGGTTTGCAGTTGAAGCACCATAAAATTGTCATCACTCAGCTGTAAAGATAGTAAATATTTAAAAGTTCAAAAATAAAAATAAATTTGTTTGAAAATTGTGTAATTTACCTGGAGACTTAATTTTTCTATGCCGAATTGCAAACTTCATTCCAAACAGTCCTTCGGCATTTATATATAGAGGTAATTGGTCAATAATTTTATCTTGCTCTTCATGGCTTGGAATCAGTCTTTGCATTGTCTTGTATAAGCACTCCATAATTTCTTCATCTTCTGCAATAGTGGGATTTGAGTAGAAATATTCGGGATTTAAATAGTGACCCGCGGCATGAAGAGGTCGATGAAGTTGGCTTTCCCATCTTTTATCCACAATTTTTAGGGCATCCATATATTTGTCCTCTTTCTCATTAAAAGAACTAATGATCGGC
Source organism: Platanthera guangdongensis (assembly GCA_039583875.1). NCBI lineage: Eukaryota > Viridiplantae > Streptophyta > Magnoliopsida > Asparagales > Orchidaceae > Platanthera > Platanthera guangdongensis. Next base: position 141,605,259 of record CM077163.1, on the reverse strand, counting down.
TCTTTAGCTCTATCCATCGTTTCATAAATATAACCCATGGCAGGTCTTTTCTCACAGTCCACTAATCTTAATACGCGGACTAAAAGATCAAATATCTTAAAAATATCCATTATACTTCTCCAAAAAAAATCATTAGTATAATGCTCTGCACTTGTTTACCTGTGCTTTCATTTGCCCACTTGCTCGAAGACCACTCAGGTGAGATGAACATCTTCCTTAGATGGTTTCTTTGCTTGTGAATGCGCTGAATTGTTAAGAAAGAAGTTGCAAACCTCGTCACAGCGGGCCTAACAAGCTCCACTTTACCTGTAAAGCTCCTTAGCATGTTCACAACTTCAGGCCGAACATAAATATACGCATTTACAGTCATTGCCCTCTTTAGTGTGCGGCTAATGTTGGGCAATTTTCCAATATCCTCCAGCATTAGATCAATACAATGCGCTGCACATGGCGTCCAATACAAATGTGGACGTTTTGGTTCCAATAATTTACCTGTTAGAGTGTTAGTTTGTTGGGTATGAAAGTATCATACAATCGTGTACACAAAATAAAAATTGAAGATGATTAAGATTAGTAACAAAAATATTTGATAATTTACCTGCTAGCACATTATTGTTGGCACTATCCGTAACAACTTGCACCATATTCAACTCTTCAACCCTTTCAACCACTCTATCTAGCAATTCAAACAATTTTCACCCGTCTTCGAGTAGTCAGATGCATCGACAAATTCTAGGAAAAATGTTCCTTTTGGTGAATTGACTAAAAAATTAATTAACGTTCTTTGTTTCTGATATGTCCATCCATCAGTCATAATAGAACATCCAAAGACCTTCCACTCATCCTCGTATGTCTTCATCATGTCTTTCACTGCATTGACTTCATCATTTAGTAAAGGAACACGAATCTCATGGTAACTCGGTGACTTCAATCCTACTCCAAACTGTCCAATGGATTCCACCATTATCGCAAAACTAGGATGTTTTACAGTATTGAATGGGATAGCTGCATCGGACATCCATTGAGCTATATGTTTACAAGCTCGCCCTCTCAACTCTTTCTTGCAATCTTCATTAATAGAAGTTTGTTTCATCTTTTGTTCAGCTCCTTTTTTTGCACCTATATTGTCAACCTTTGGAGCAAAAAACATATCTATTGGTCCTTTTGCTCGAGACCTCTTTGAGAAGCCTTCTTTTTTATGAATCTTGCCCACATTGGCATCTATTTCTTCATCACTGTCAAACGTGTCGATATCTGCAAAGTCAGGCAATGCTTGGTTGTCTGTGTTGCTCGCACTTGCTTTTTTCTCCATGTAATTTTGAATTTTGTTGCGCACATGTGGGGTGCTTTTGAGACAAGCTTTTGCATTTCTAAATCCTCCAACAATATGTTGTTTAGCACGATAAATTACGCCCTTCGTGACTTTATCACAGAAAATGCAAGTCAAGTCGTTTGTATTGGCGGAAGAAATCTGACGCACGTACTTCCAGCATGGATCAATCTTTGATTGGATGCTGGAAGAACAAGAACCACTTGCATCCATTTTTAAAGCTGGAAAGAATCTGACGCACGTACGAAACATGCAAAAATTTGGGCCAGTAAGAAAAAAATAACTAACATCATATCATCATCAAAATATCAGAAATGTTAATGTGATTCTTAAATACAGATAAAGATTCAGATCAAAGATGCATAGTGAAATTTTTTCTCCGCTTATTTTAGGATTTTTAGATTTTGTGTTAAATTTGATTTCTAAAACTTATATGATGATGAGTTGCTTTAAAAACTTAGTATTTTGGGTCTGTTTGGGACATCTCTGGTGGATTGAAAAGTTGCTGTCCGGATAGAGCTGTTTTAAAATAAATCTCTGGGGAGCAGTTTTGAAAAGCTGCAGAGTGTTTGGGTGTTCTGTGCAGAAGTGCGCTTTGAAGAGCGATTTTCTATTTAACTGTTTGGAGAAACAACTATTGGAAGCTGTTTTTTTAAAAACTAAAATATATAAATATATAAAAATAACTAATTAAAATAACAATTACTAATCAAATTCCTAGCCTACCAATTACTAATTAAAGTAACAATATTAAGATAACATAAACCACACACACACACATCCATACAAACACACACACATCCATACAAACACACACACATCCATACATACACACACACACACACACACACACATTTATCCATACAAACACACACACACATTCATCCATACACACACACATCCATCCATCCACAAAATCAAACACACACACACACACGCACATCCATCCATACAAACACACACACATCCATCCACACACACACACACAACGACATACAACACAACACACATTCAACACATGCAACACAACACAAATTAAACACCGAAAAATACATTCAACACACACAGGCAAATCACACACACACAGATTCAACACACACACATTCAACACATACACACACACACATTCAACACATACACATACACACACACACATACACCATAAGCAAAAAAACAGATTTGCAGCAACAGCTAAGATGGGAGAAGGGGTATCCCTCAACGATAAACCCTAAATTGGTAAAACAGGAGAAGGGAGAAGGGGTATACCTCAGCGATGTGCGTCGGTGCAAGGGAGAGCAGGCGAATCGCCGGTCTTCGGGTCTGTTTGGGGCAACGACGATGGGGAACCGGGCCGTCGTCGTCGTTTGGATCCGGAGAGGAGCTCGGCTAGGGTTTGATGTCGCCGTTCGATAGAAGGAGAAGAAATTTCGCCGGATCGGGGATAGGAAAGCGACGCGGGATCGGGAAGAAGACCGACGCGGTATCGGGAAGACGAGCTGTTGTGGCTGGCGATGTCGCCGTTCTGGCTTGTTGCGGGATCGGTGAGAAGGCAGCGGGATCGGGAAGAAGCCAGCGGCCGCGGGATCGGGGAGAAGGAAGCACGGGCAAGGGAGAAAAGAGGAAGCGCGATTTTGAAAGAGCCAGACGCGAAGGAGAAGTAGCGCCCTAAAAATTTGCAAATCCGTGATTTTTGAAAAGTGAATTTTGATCCGCCCCTCACCCAAACACCAAAATATAGCGGTTGCGGATCAGAAAGCAGCTTTTTGATCCGCAGCCACTGCCCCAAACAGACCCATTATTTGTGGGGCATGCGGTTTGATGTGATAAACTTCAAAATATGAGTTTAGGATTAAATGAAATCTGCATGTGAATATACAGCCTGAAATGGTTGAATATTTTATTTCATGATCAGTTTTCATCTACACTTGATGATTTTAACACAGAAAGTTCAGTTCCTTCTGTGCTTGAGGTTTTAGTTTTTTTTTGTCTAGCTTCAGGGTACAGGATGAAATATTTGGAATTTTAATTTCTTATAAAAATTGTAATGATAAATCATTAATATGTTCTTGTTGGTAATCTAATTCAAAGAATCATGAAGCTGAAACTTGAAATAATTTGATGTTTCAAGCATGAGGATTGAGAAATGACATTTTTTCTTAGCCATACTTATATGCATGCAATTTCTATTTTGTACAGTAATTCTATATTTAACTAAATCGAAGATATTTTTGCAAGGACTATCTGAGACCAAGAGATTAGTGTCAGATAAATAAGCTTCGTTGGAGGGGGATAAGGATTAGTAAGAATATAGATTTTTCTTCCCTTTATGATTTACATAGTGAATTCATGAATAAGAAAGTAGAAAATGCAATCATGCCAAGCAATCAAAGTTCCAAGCAATGCAATCAAAGTTCCAAGCAATGCAATCATGCCAAGCAATGCAATCATGCCAAGCAATGCAATCATGCCTTATATATATAGGAACACAGTTCTCATGGAGTAATGAAGAGAGAAAGGGACGGAGAAAGTACCAGTTGAAGAACACAAACAGGCGGAAGCGACGAAGGAGAGACGCGACCTAGCGAAGGTGTCGGCAGAGGGACGCGCCGGCAGAGGGGCGTAGCCTTACGGAAGCGCCGTCGGAGGGCGGCAAGGGGGCGGAAGAAGTAGCGGAGCACGAGCGGAGGCCGTCGAGCACAGGAGATGCAGCAGGTTCAGGGAGCGGCCAGCGCAAGATGCGAAAATCGGGCAATCCTAAAACCTAATGCTTGCGGGATGCGGGAGAAGTATCGGGATGACAGGATATAAGGCTGCGCCCTGAACCGGTTTTTAGTTTAAAACCGGTTCATGCAAGGCGCGCCTGAACCGCGCCCGGTAGGCGCGTGAGGCGCGCGCCTAGGCGCGCCTGAGGCACATCGCCCGCCCTGGGCCTCCTAGGGCGCATTGAGTTGCGCCTCATGCGCCTGGCGCCTCAGGCACGCCTAGGCGCGCGCCTTGACAACATAGCTTCAAGATATGTATAAATACTTTGTTAATTGTCTTATTCTTATATTAATTAATACTTATATTAAAATAATTAAAAATGTTTTTCGTATCCTTATTTTTTAAAAAATCATGTTGCTCGTATCCGTTTCATATCGTATCCCGTTTCCGTCTTGGTGCTCCATAGATACTCGATATATCAGATGATATCTCACGGCCGATATATGGATGAGTATTTTAAAAAAAATCTTTTAAGCGACCGAGAGGTGATATTTTGTTTTGTACTTCATTTCTTGCCCTCTGTGAGCCTCGTTTCGACAACTTTCTCATTTCGCTCTCATTTGGGTTGTTTATGTCGTTGATTGTTATCGACACATCTTCCTTGTGTAATTCAGAAATATACATTGTGTATATACGGTTATTGTGTAATTTATAAACAAACATTATGTGTACAATTGTACATATTTAAAAAACTGCATATATATATAAATAAATTTATTTAAATATTCAAATCCGACATTGTAAAATGTCCTCGATATATCTCCCACGATCCAACATCCAATATTTTAAACTCAAATCGACATGAACACAACATCTGACATTTGCAACCTTGCCTACTTGGAAACTATTTAATACATACTGATTTTAATGATAATCTAGACATCAATCATAATCTAAAAAATCAAGAGAATATACAAAAGAAAATAAATGGTTTCACCAGATAGCAAGGTTGTCGATGTTCGATGTCGGGTGTTGAAGCCAAAAACTGGGCTCAACGAGAGTTCGGACCTTGGTGTGTACCCAACATCTACTTCTCCCAAACCTTAACCTGATTAGTGACAAAGAACCTGGAACTGACCATAAGCCTCAGTTGGGAGGTCCCTCCACTAACCTGGAAGATCTCTGAGCGATTCCCCTCCAAAGCCAATTGCTGGGCTAGGAATACCTCAGAAAGCACTATAAGGACTTAGAAAATATTAAAGCTTGCCTTCTGAGGTATCCTGTGGGTCATATTTATAGATTTTCAGTATCTGATCTGCCAACAGCGTAATTCCGCTGTACAAAAAGGCTAACTGCAAACTCGAGGGTATTCTGGTAATTTTCCCAGAGGGCAATTTGGAAATTTTACCCTTGGGAAATGTGATAATTTTACCTCTGGACCGCACCGGGCGGAAACCCTTTCGCCGCTCTGTAAGTTTTTTGCCTGCCCCCATACCAACCTTGAGGGGATCCCGCCTACCCGGGCGCAAGCCCTCTCGCATCCCCTGAGCGGGAACCCTCTCGCCTACCATGGGCGGGAACCCTCTCGCTCATTTGCTAGTTGACCCGGCCTCTAGGCTGAAGCTAGCCCAAGGCTAACCCAACTCTGGTCCTTTGGGAATCTAGGTTCCACCCAGCGAATATGGGGTTGTACACAATCTCCGCTCTTTGCGAGCTAGCCTTACGCTCGGAAAGACACGTCCAAACCCCGATATTTGTTGGGCACTTGCTGACTTGTAAGGGAATCTTGGGTGGGTCTTACCCTGGCCCTGTATATATATATATATATATGCCCTACCTTGGCCTTGTATATATATACGCCGCCAGGCCAGTTATCAGGCTACCGTTGCTGTCGTCACCTTCTGTTTTAGCTCCCGCAAGGCTTTCAAGATGTATACTAAGCATAGCGATAAGCCACTCTCGAAAGAATTCCAAGACCGTCTCGCCGCGGCACGGGCGAGAGCTCGTGCCAAGTGTGTCGGGGTTGCGCACTGGCTCATGCGCGAGAGGCCGGCCAGCTCGCCTTCCCGGCCGAAGCAGAGGAAGGCAAAGTCGGTTAGGCGAAACCACTCGAAGAAGGATCTTGCCTCGCCCTCCGCGACTCCCGATCGCGCCGAGAACCCTTCTTCTCTGCCGAAGGTACTCCTCTCGCTTCACTTTTTGGTGTAATCCTGCTTTATTCTGTTTGACATGTTTCCCTTCTTGCTGAAAGGTCTCGGAGACTGCTGCCGAGAACCCTCCGGCGAATACCGAGTCGATTCATCCCCTCAGCGAGAACCTGTCGCTGGTCCCGGAGGTCGTCCCCCGACTACCCAAGTCCAGCCCGCGATCCATCCTGGTAACTTTGCCTGTCATTCATCTCGCATGGCTGGCCTTCTTTTTGTTGATTTGTTTCCTTGCAGCTCCCTCCATCGTCAGCACAAGGCTCACCCATCGGGCCCCCCAAACTCCCGCGCCCAACGATCCCGAGAACGCAGTAATCGGTCTTCCCCTCTCGCCTGGAAGGGTTGTTACTGTGTCAACCGCTCCCGCGTCGGGATCTCGGCCCCCGGCAGAAGAAGTTACCGCCGTTCCCCAACTGGTCGAAACCATCGCTCCAGAGCGCACGGCGTACCTCCCGGGACGAAGCAAACCGATACATCTGCTCTTTGGAAAAAAACGCGGAAGGGCAGCCAGGCCCTTCTCGCCAATCTACTGCCGAGAGCCCGCCCCCTGCTATAGGTAAGCGGTCTTTGCCCTGTCCTTTCACCCTTGCTTGATTTGACTAGATTTTTCCTGTTAGATCCGACGGCTGCAGAGGCGGAAGCCGATGAAAAAGAGGGGACGATCTCGCCCCTGCCTTACCCCGGCGACATGGAGGAATATCTAGACGCCGACAGGAGCGGCAGAACTCGGCAGAAGCGGATAACGGAAGTCCTGACAAAGCTCGTTGGGATGCGCCAAACCGATTCGATGGCGTTGACGAGACTCGAAAAGTCGGTCGAGCGGCGGATGGCTGTGATCGAGAGGGACTACACTCACCTTCTAGGCGAGCAGGAGCGTCAGGTCGAATGCGAGGAGACATCCCCTGGGAGGCATATTGCGCGAGTTCGGGATCAGCTGCGCTTGGCCAACCAGGGGCTCACCGCTCTGACCGCTTAAACACTACCCGCGAGTGCCGCCGAGATCAGGAGGGCGAGATCGGGGCCGATGGCATTGGGAGCAGTATTGAACTCCACAGGATCTCGCATCTTCCTACCCCAACCCTCTCAGCCTACACTTCATGCATGTACCCCTCCCGACTATCAAAACATTATTTATAATTGTTATTTCTCAGGCTCTCGCCTCGCGAGACGCCTTCGGTTTACATATATTTTCTCGGTTTTTATGTACTTTGTTATTTTGTTTATCTTGTCGAGAGCCTGGCTCCCGGACCCTTTTTGCCTTTCATATTTGTATGCTGTTTTTCTCTTACCCGGGATCCCCCCGGAAGCTCTCGCCGTTTGCAGGTGTGAGGGGCATCGGCGAGGCGGGGTGGAATATGAAGAGTCAAAATATCTAAATTTGCTAACTGCACTTCCGCAGCCTGGGAAATCCCCAATGATTACTTCACTTTTTATAAATGGGCAAGCCCACCAACCACATTTATTTCTTTCAGATTCCACGCATTCGTCCTTCTCTTTACCTTGCTCGCGCTGCCCTCTGCAACTCAGAGCATCCCGCCTACTAGCCCTTCATCTTCCCTTCCACCTTTTCTCAAGATGCATGGCGAGACCGAGGGCCGCTCTAAGTGCGCGCAAACCTTCCTGAACCATAACTTCCCGCCCTTCCGGCGGACCCAGGCGGAATACCTCTCGATAGTTGAGAACTTCATCCTGCCGGAGTTCGTTGCGCGAAACCCTGGGAACGAGGACAGGGTCAACCTTGCGCCGGAAGGGGAGCTCATCATCCCTTTAGAACACTTTGAGGTAGGGTTCCGCCTACCCCTCTGGCCGGAGGTGCGCCAGGCCCTTCGCTACTACGGGGTAGTGCCAGTCCAGCTCAACCACAACTCCGTCGCCATCCTGATAGTTTTCGCCTGCTATATGCGTGCGGAAAGGATCGAGTTCAGCCTGTCCGTCTTCCGGAAGCTGTTTAACTTCCGGTCTAAAGGGGGGCGGTTTTCTTTTCTGGGCAATCGGTGAAGACTGGCGGTCTCGCCAACAAAAACCACCATTGGGCCCAGAAATTCATCTTCGTTTCTAGGACTTTCGGCAATATTCCCCTCGCGCCCGTTCAGTATGACGAGGCGACCTACAAGCCTCCCGCCCTTGGGGGGCGAGAGGGCGCCCTTGTCGAGTTCTTCGAGTCGCAGGTTACGACGTCCAGTTCCTTCGACGTGACCTAAACTCTTTTCTGTCAGTCCCTCCCGGAGAAAGTACTTTTTGGCCTGTTTTTGCAATCCTTTGTCATAGGTTATGAGTTTTAATCGTTAAAGCCTTCGCAGGTGAACGAGAAATTCCCCTCCGCCAGCCCTTCGATGAGGCTAGGGATTTCGCCAGCACCCTGGCTCTCGCCAAATCCGCCGCCCAGGCCTGCCGAAAGGAGCCCGACTTCTCATCTCCACCAAGTGGCCAAAAGATGAAGCCCAACTCCCCTCCTCCGGCTCCTCCCCAGAAGAAAATAAGCGTGGAGGACAAGGGCAAGTCCCTCGACGAGACCCCGGCCGAGATCCCCCCTGTCGCTGGCGAAGCGACTGTCGAAGGGGAAGCTGTCGAGACCCCCGCCGAGGCCCTCACCAAGCCAGTGCTGAAAGGGCATCGGAACTTCGGCATCGGCGGGAAGTTCGTTGATGAAGACGGTCAGCCCCGGCTCGGGTGGGACACCGAAGCCAACCGGGTTCCATTCTCGTCACTTCTCCCCACCTGGGCAGAGCGAGACACGGTCATCGATGAGGCCTTCGCGCTAAGCTTCGGGCTTTACGACCGGAAGGATGCCCGCACGTTCGACCGGGAGGTTACCCGATCTCTCGCCTACGACACCGCCAGAGCCCAGATGCGCGCGTTTGTGCTCGCGCACAAGACTGCGCGTCGCGGCATCACCCTTGAACGCAACCTTGTTGACGCGATAAAATCAAGGGAAACCGCCGTTGCTGAGACAGCCACCCTGAAGGCCGAACAAGCGGCTTCCCAACAGCTTCTCGCCCTTCACCCGGCGGCTGAGGTATGTAAGCCTTCAAAGGCTTTTCGTCCTACGGCAATCTCATGCTAATTCTAAACCCAAAATCCTCGCAGTATTCCGCCCAGGCCCAGCTTTTGCGGGCGAGGGTGGCCGGCCTCGAATGCGTGAACAAGCCGTTGAAGACAGAGCTCAAGCTTGCGCAAGTGGTCAAGGCGCCGGTCCCGCCCTCCCTGGACGAGAGGCTCAAAAGTCATCACTTCTCAGAATACGAAATCGAAGTGATGATGCAGGAGAACGCGCAGAAGGCGTCTGCGATGGTGATCGAGGTGCTGCGGGAATCGGGCTTCTTGAACGAAGGTGGCGAGACCCTCACCGCGCGCGGGGTCCTGCCCTGGCTGTTCGAACCCGTCCCCAAGCCTGCAGGGTAGGGAGAATCTCAGGGCGGAAGCTGAAGCGTTGGATCTCGGCCAGAGCGACGGGTCCGGCGGCGAATCTTCCAGCGAGAGCTCCAGCGGAACCTCCAGCGGGAACCCCAGCGGCTCCGCCTAACGGCCTCTCACCCAACTCCTCTTTGTAATTTTCCTTCTTTTTCTTCTTTTCCTTCTTTTCTTTTTTGACTTTTGATGTAATGGGCGAGATGCCTAGGAACATGCAAAGTTTTGCGATACATGTATAAAAAGTTTGCTTTCCGCCTTTCGCCGAAAGGCCTTGAATTCTTTTTCACCCTCCTCCCATTTTTTGTGTTGTTATCGTTCATGAACACTTCCACGACCATGTTTGGACCCTAGGCTCTCTAGGTGATGACCGTGGTTCGTTTATTGCGTAGATTAGCTAAGTTAATTTCGTCGAGAGGGGTGTGCCAAATAGACTTGTCGGGAAGCATTTGTCGAGATGCTATAAGTCGAGAGGCCGTGAGTTATCCCCTCTTAATTTTGAACAGGTGTTGGATGTCTGCAACCCTTGCTAGTGGGGCTCTTTGCAACGTTCGTCCTGGATCCAGTTGCCCTTGCCCAGTCAGCTAGGTGTGAATCTGACGGCGAAGGTGGCCCTCAATTTAGTTATTCTTCCCTTTCGTCTCATCACTAGGCGAGCCTTCAAATCGACCGGCTTGATGGAAGTCCGGTCGGCGGGCCTACTTGGTGCCACCAGAAACCACAAATCATATCTCTTTCCCCCCAAGAGAGCCTACGGCACTGCCAGCTAGTGAGAGTCTGCCAGCGGGTCTACTCGGGACCGAGTGCGCCTTCCAGCCCAGCCAGCTAATGGGAGCCTGACAGCGGAATCCTCTTGGGGTCTTGCAAACTACCAACCTCTTTTTCTTTCTCCCCAAGAGAGCCTACGGCCCTGCCAGCTAGTGAGAGTCTGACAGCGGGTCTACTCGGGGCCGAGTGCGCCTTCCAGCCCTGCCAGCTAATGGGAGCTAGACAGCGGGATCCTCTCGGGGTATTCCCTTACCCCCCCCCCCAAGCGAGCCTACGGCCCTGCCAGCTAGTGAGAGTCTGACAGCGAGTCTACTCGGGGGCGAGTGCGCCTTCCAGCCCTGCCAACTAATGGGAGTCTGACAGTGGGATACCCTCGAGGTATTCCCTTACCCCCCAAGTGAGCATACGGCCCTGCCAGCTAGTGAGAGACTGGCAGCGGTTCTACTCGGGGCAAAGTGCGCCTTCCAGCACTGCCAGCTAATGGGAGCCTGACAGCAGGATCCTCTCGGGATCTTGCAAACTTCGAACCTCTTTCCCTTTCCCCCAAAACGAGCCTACGACCCTGCCAACTAGTGAGAGCCAGACAACGGGTCTACTCGAGGCCGAGTGCGCCTTCCAGCCCTGCCAGCTAATGGGAGCCTGACAGCGGGATCCTCTCGGGGTATTCCCTTACCCCCCCAATAGAGTCTACGACCCTGCCAGCTAGTGACAGTCTGGCAGCGGGTCTACTCGGGGTCGAGTGCGCCTTCCAGCACTGCGAGCTAATGGGAGCCTGACAGCGAGATCCTCTCGGGGTCTTCCCTTACCCCACGAGCGAGCCTACGGCCTTGCCAGCTAGTGACAGCCTGACAGCGGGTCTACTCGGCGCTTAGTGCGCCTTCCAGCCCTGCCAGCTAATGGGAGCCTGACAGCGAGATTCTCTCGGGGTCTTGCAAACTTCCAACCTCTTTCCATTTCCCCCTAAGCAAGCCTACGACCCTGCCAGCTAGTGAGAGCCTGAGAGCGGGTCTACTCAGGGATGAGTGCGCCTTCCAACCCTGCCAGCTAATGGGAGCCTGACAGCGGGATCCTCTCGGGGTATTCCCTTACCCCCCAAGCGAGCCTACGGCCCTGCCAGCTAGTGAGAGTCTGACAGCGGCTCTACTCGGGGCTGAGTGCGCCTTCCAGACCTGCCAGCTAATGGGAGCCTGACAGCAGGATCCTCTCGGGGTCTTCCCTTACCCCCCAAGGGGGCCTACGGCCCTGCCAGCTAGTGAGAGCCTAGCAGCGGGTCTAATCGGGGTCGAGTGCGCCTTCCAGACCTGCCAGCTAATGGGAGCCTAATAGCGGGATCCTCTCGGGGTTTTGCAAACTTCCAACCTCTTTCCCTGGACACTGAGTGAGCCTTCGGCCATGCCAGCTTGATGGGAGTCAAGACAGCGGGTTACTCGGTGCCATCAAAATCATAGATACATCATAACCTGCAGATAAACAAATCTTTAAATAACATATTACAATGGTATACATAAATTTACCCGTCCTATGGGTAGAAACGTTTCAGATCGTCGCCACTCCACGCGTGACCGACGGGCACCCCCTCCACATTCTGGAGGTGGTATCCCCCTGACCCCAAGGCCTTTTTTACAATGTACGGTCCCTCCCAATTGGGGTTAGCGTACCAATGGCCGCTGACCTTCCCGCTGCGTCGACTTTCTTCAAAACTAGATCTCCTTCCCTGAACTGCTTGATCCTGACGTGCTTATCAAAATACCTAGCCATTCGCCGCTTGATTTCCTCCTGCCTGACCGCGGCTACGTCGCAAAGTTCCTCCACAATATCCAACGAGAGCCGCAGCTCCCCTTCGCTCTCTTCCATCCATGTCTCGTCTCTTTTGCTGGTGGCCGCAACTCGCGGGGATTGAACTTCAAATTCCACGGGTAGGACCGTCTCACAGCCATGCGAGAACTTGAAAGGGGTCTCTCCAATGGCCGTGTTTAGGGTTGTCCGCAAAGCCCACAACACCGAGAGGAGCTGCTCCACCCAGCTCCCCCTCAAGTTCTTCACCTTCTTTTTGAGCAAGTTTACAATGATTTTGTTTGTCGCCTCCACCTAGCCGTTGCTCCTTGGGTGGTGGACGGAGGCAAACCTGAGGTGATCCCTAGCTGGGTGCAGAAGCTGATGAACTCCTCACTGGCAAACTGCGGCTCATTGTCCGTGACAATGGCCTAAGACAACCTGTGCCTACAGATCTTCCTCAAACGAAGTTCCTGATGACCTGGGAGGTTACCTTGGCCAACACCTTGACCTCCAGCCACTTTGAGAAGTAGTCGATCATAACCAAGAGGAACCTTCTCTGCCCGCTCGCCGAAGGAAACGGCCCGACTAGGTCCATCCCCTGAATGGCGAAAGGCCATGGCGCCATGATGCTTCGAAGTCGTTGAGCAGGCAGAAGTTGGAGGGGGCGTAGAGTTGACACTTTTGGCATCTCCTCGCAAACTCTGACGCATCCTTTCTCAGGGTGGGCCAGAAGTATCCCTGTCTGACCACCCTTGCTTTCAAAATCCTTCCCCCTGAATGGCTGTCTCACTCTCCTGAGTGCACTTCCTCCATGATCCTTAGGATCTCTTCCTCTACCGCACATCGTGTCAAGAGCCCTGACAGCATCTTCTGATGTAACCCTCTTTCATGCATAAGGTAGTGAGCCGCTTTGTGCCGAAAGCCTTTCGCATCCTTGGTCCCTTCAGGAAGGTTGTATGTAGTGAAGAAGGCTATGAAGGGATCCACCCACGAGGGTCGCCAATCCACTTCCATCAACTCCCCCTCCTCAATCGCCGGATGAAACAACTCGGTCAAGGTCCCCCCCCCCACCCCGGGGTCCAAACTTGGTCAATCGGTCGGCCACTTCATTCTCCTCTCTGGGGACATGCTGGATTGAGAACGCTCGGAACCCGCCGACAATCACTCTCACCTTGGATAAATACTTTAGGAGGGTGGGCTCCCGGGCCTCATACTCACCCCTGATCTGTGACGCCACCACTAACGAATCTGTAAGCACTTCTACGTCATGAATCCCGAGCTCCTTGGCCAACCGCAACCCGACTATGACGGCCTCATACTCTGCTTAATTGTTTGTGACCGGAAGTGCAGCGCCACTGCTTGCTCTATGGTGACCCCTTGAGGGCTTACCAATACTACCCCTCCCCCCGGGGAATGCTTCCCCGAGGATCCGTCAACAAACATCTTCCAAGCTTCCCGTGGCAGTGCCTCCTCTCCCTCCAACTCTACGACATAGTCAGTCAAGAAGTCGGACACTAACTGCACCTTGATGGAGAGTCTTGGCACGAACGAGATGTTAAACTCACTGAGCTCGATGGACCACTTGACCAATCGTCTCGAGTGCTCCACCCCCTCAAAAATCTTGTGTAATGGATGGTGTGTCACCACCTTGATAGAATGAGCTTGGAAATATGGCCTGAGCTTCCTGGTCAAGAAGATCAGAGAGAAGGCCAACTTCTCTAGGATGGGGTAGCGGAGCTCCGCCTTCTTCAAGATCCTACTGACGTAGTAGATTGGCAGCTGTTTCTTCCCTTCTTCCCTTACCAATACAGAACTTACAGCCTCTGCCCCTATCCCAAGATAGAAGGCTAGGTCCTCCCCCTCCTTCGGGCTCTGAAGGAGCAGCGCTTGGGATAGTTGAGCCTTCAATGCCCGGAAAGCGTCATCACATTCCTCTGTCCACTCGAACTTTTGGTTCCCCGAAGCGTCTTGTAGAAGGGTGAACACTTCTCCCCGGCACGGGAGAGAAACAGACTCAACCCGGCGAGCTTGCCCGTCAAAGGCTGAACCTCTTTGGCGTTGCGAGGTGATTCCAACTTCACGATGGCCTTCACCTTATCCGGGTTGGGCTCTACCCCTGCTGGGGTCAGAAGGAGCCCAAGGAATTTGCCTCAGTTTGTCCCAAAGACACTTATGGGGATTGAGCCTCATCTTGAACTTCCGCAGGGTCGCGAACGTCTCTTCCAGGTCAAGTAGATGTGAACCCACATCCCCACTCTTCATCATGAGGTCATCAACAGCTCGAGCTAAAAATAATTAGAAAAATAAGAAAATAAAGCTCATGAGCTAAAAAGCTCGTGAGCAGCTCGAGCTCGAGCTCGAGCTCGCGAGCTCGAAACTCGAGCTCGAGCTCGATAAGTTGGCCTTGAGCTCGAGCTCGAGCTGAGAAAAATGAGCTCGTCGAGCCCGAGCTCGAGCTCGAGCTCGAAATGAAAAGCTCGAGCTCGAGCTCGAGCTTGGAAATTTTGTCAAGCTCGACTCAAGCTCGACTCGTTTGCACCCCTACCCCAGCCTTGGTGTTGCCCCTGTCCTCGGGGTTCCTCCCTTCTTCTCTCTTCTCTCCTCCATCTGCCTCCCTGCTCCCGACTCCTTTACATCATCCTCCGCCAACTTAGCTAGATTCTTGGCAAATGGCGGATTGGCCGCCTCGATCTCGATCTCCTTCGCCGCCCTCTCCATCAGCTCTTCGAAAGAGAGGGGGGAACTCTCTTCAGCTCCATGCTAAAGAAGTTTGACCTCAACCGAAGGGTGAAGGCAAGCATCATGGTGTACCCCGGCATCTCCTGAACCTGCAGAATCTCCTCCTGGAACCTATCAACATAGCGTCTCAACGTCTCCTCCGGCTTTTGCTTGATGACAAACAAGCATTCCGCTCCCTTCTTCCTCTTCTTGGATGTTGAGAACCTCAGCAAGAACCCGCGTCGCAGATCCTCAAAACAGTAGATTGAACTCGCAGGCAACTGGTGGAACCAGTCTCTGGCCTTCTCCTTCAGAGTGATGGCGAAGAGCCTACACTTAAAGGCATCTGACATTTGCCTTATGGAAACGGCATCCTCGAACCACTGCACATGCTGCACCAGGTCGTCCCGGCCGGTATAGTATGACATGTCTGGCTCCCGGAACCGGAGCCGAGATGATAAGCTCACAAAAAGGGCTCCCGCCCCCAGCCTGCCGAGAGGGCTCGTCCCGCGACCTTGGCTCACTGGCCCTGTCCGCAATGGCCCGCCCGAGGAACAACTCCCGCCCGGCGACATCCCTCGCGGCAACCTACGCCGGAATCTCCTTCCCTGGGCGTTGCCCGGGAGCGTTCTCACCCAGCGATGGGGCCGCCACCACCGGGACCGAGGGCGTTGCCCAGTCTCTCCTTGCGGAGAAGGCCAAGTGGATGGTCTGCAGGACTTCCCGCCTAAAGTCCTCCAACATTCCCAACGTCACCCCACTTCCCCGAGAGGGGGAACCTCCCGAGGCAGCTCCTTCACCTTCACCCCCTGTCATGAGACTTGACTTGAGATTTTCCTGTATCAGCTACGGTCCACACTCAGCACACCATAAATGTTGAAACCAAAAACTGTCCTCAATGA